>SJJU01031828.1:0-10012 GCA_012932125.1 Conopomorpha cramerella | reverse complement strand
CACTGTGAAACGGGCAAGATTCGAACGGAAGATTCTCCGAATAGCCTCTCCAACTATCATCCACTGCTCACGATCCCGTGCTTCGTCACTCTCGAAGGCG
The DNA here is from genome assembly GCA_012932125.1 of Conopomorpha cramerella. Lineage (NCBI taxonomy): Eukaryota > Metazoa > Arthropoda > Insecta > Lepidoptera > Gracillariidae > Conopomorpha > Conopomorpha cramerella. Next base: position 9,912 of record SJJU01031828.1, on the reverse strand, counting down.
TTAAGGTCGACCCGCCATCCCCTTCTATGAAACAAAAAAATATGTACACTTCACAACTTTGATTTTTTTACCAGGTTGTTCAAAATTTACACACGTATTTAACCCAAAATGACGGGGCGTAGGCCTATCTACGTTATTAGGTTCTCTTCTCTGAAAAAATGTCCCTTGATTAATATTAACCATAACGTATGTCCGGTATCAAACCTGTAATTTCAAAAGATGCCACTTTCTTCCCAGTTCATCGAACCAGTGAAGGAAATTAGCATTCGAATCAGGGACGTTTACGTTTATCAACTGTTAGAACAAACTTGACGATCATCAAGATTTGTGTTATGCTACTGTTTAACTGTATGTAGCATAAGCTTCGGATTACAAAAAGTCCAAGTACTCGACCACCTGGACTGCATCATCATTAAATAGTATAAAATAAAGTTGCTGTCTGTGTATGCTTATTATTATAAACAGGCAATGGATTCATGCGGTATATTTCGACAGATAAAGTCATTCCAGAGGAATTTTATATGTATTTATACATGCATAATACAGTAAAGAAACACTTATGTCAGCATGCAATCATGCGAAGCCAACGGAATCATCGTAAAACAATAGAAAATTCATACATACAAGACAGAGTTTCACTTCCTACAACGCCGGCTGTAAAACAATCTTTATGGTTTTCATTCGATGGCCAATAGACGACTCGACGTTCGCTGTATTGGCACAAAATAAACTGCTGTTTAAGCACGGCAATAAAATAGAGCGACTGAACTGTCTAATAAAATGAAATGCATGTCTGTTGGTGTCGCGATACACCGCTACGGGCTGGATATTTCCTATTGTTTTTTCGGGTTTGTTCTGTTTTTAATAATTATAATAATAATTTCATTTAATCTAAATTAATTAAGACTCGCTGTTAACCATGTTAGTAGTAAACAATAAGCTTATCCTATGCGGGTGTGTGGTGGTGGCTGTCGCATACACCGCTACGGGCTGGATTATTTCCTATTGTTTTTTGGGGTCGGGTTTGTTAATCCTGTTTTTAATAATAATAATAATTTCATTTATTAAAGTAACTAAGACTCACCAATGTTAGTAGTACACAATAAGTTTATCCTATGTTAGTAACACAAGTAACAAAAGGCACAATAGGTAAGTATATGAATATGAATATTACTGAACGGCCAGCACAGGAATCATCTCAGCGACAGTCCACAAGAGACAGCGCTGCAGTGATTCATGTACTGACAGTCCAGTCGACTCAAAATTAATCTCAAGATGCTGTTGGTGCTGTCCCTAACTCTGCGCACCAGAGACGCACATCTCTTACGCATTACTGTGTAGAAGCAATCCACACTTTTTACATCGGAACTTCACTCTCTTATTGAATCGGTAATGTTATATGGGATATTATATCTATATCGAGTTTCCTAAAAAATAAGTTTCAAGATTCGAAGAACAAATCACAAGAAGCAATTGTAGATAAATGCGAGTGATCGACTGTATGCGTCAGTCGCACTATATTTCACCAATAATTTCCAGTATATAACCCCACACACAACCTTGTGACGGAAAGAACCTTCAATGTCTATCCCTAATTCAAGTCACAAAATCTTGTCTCTTAAAACATTTCGTTCCTGAAACCCAATACATTAGTGTTCAGAATCTATACATTCTTTCACCTTCCTACGGGTTATTGTGTGACCTCATCGCTCAAGTGAACAGGAGTTCACTGGACGATTCTCTAGATACAAGCAAACGAAATTGGTCCATGCTCCCACGAAATACGGTACTTTTTGTTTTGAATAATTTTCCGGTAAGAATACAAACTTATAGAACACAACACATTTACCTACTAAATAATGAAGTAGGAAATAATTTAAAGAAAATTTTCTTCTTTGGTATGCTGCGAAGAATCACAAGGTTTGTGAACCATACAACGACTCATGCTCGGAAAACCGTGAGAATTTGCTTACCAAGTATCTCTGCCTATCCGTCTTTGGGATCAAAAGGCGTGAAGCATATTTAACTTTTTAATTGATTGACACGGATAAAGGCCAACTCAAATTTTCGACGTGTAACAATACAAATCGCTTGACCTAAATCGATACTTTAAACTCATGAATTTTTAGGTTTCGCTTTGCTATTTTCTTTACGAAAAAACCTTTTTACAGGAAACGTTCAATTAGCAACTTTAAACACGTAGCATAATAGGTTCTTGGGTAGTAATTTCCAATCGCTTTCATGGAAAAAGATTGTCCGTAACGGCTATTTTGCCGTTAGTAGTGGCGTGTTTTGTTATTCTAATCCCCGTTTGACTTTATAAGGGTGATAATCTACGCTAATTCCCTAGCGAGGTTATTTTACAATCAACTGAGAGTAGATTTTAATTTAATTGTTTTCTTGGATGAAATGTGAAAAAGTACAATGCGATGTTGTAACGTTTATTCTCTGTTGTGCCTAAATTAATCCAATTTGGGAACAAAAAGAAAAGATCTGTTCAAGAAACAAATGAGAAAACCGTCTCAGAACAGTTTCAGGGTGTTTCCAAGGATTATGTTCCGTCGATAGATAAAAACTTGAGCACATCACAACGTATCCACTACATCAACGCTAAACATAAACTTGCTTTCACCCTAATCCTCATTCTTAATTTTTTGCAATTTATAAATAAATATAGAAATCAGAATAATCAATCAACAACTAAAAATAATCCATAACAATAAATGAAACAAAAAATACTCAGTTACGGGAGAAAAAAACTATCAAAAATAATATTTTAATTGAGTTTTTAATAAAATAAGGGTTATGGAAGATTTTTTTAAGATTTGATATCGAAAATCGGGGATATTTTTTCGTCAATATCTTAAATGTAATTGAAAAAATCGGAACCCATTAAGGCTGCAAATGAGCTAGACTTCCAAAGAATCATACCTCTGTATATAAAGGCATAAATCCTTTGCACAGCGTAGTAAGCCGAAGCACAATCGAGAACCTCTTGGGAAAGCGAAATCGACTCTGAATACATGGCGCCTTACTTTACTCAATGAAAACTGAATATTTATAATAATTTATAACTCATATACACCATCTATCCCCCTATCCTCTTACGTGCTCGCCGCTTACATACTTTGCTTCACTCACTTTCTTTGGAAGTAACATTATGAAAATGCGTTACCGAATTGCACGACCTGATTATTTCAACATCGGCTTTTAAAGCTCATTTTACATACCGCAATGGTATTAATCGACATGATCTGCTGTATGTCAAGACTCTTCAATTCGTCATCGGGCCCTTTATTTGACAGCTTAATTCAGTTCCGTCATGAAATTGTCGTATATTATTTCAACCATTGAACTGGATAATTACGACCAGATGAGCATACTTTTAGCTATTTTAAATATTGTTTTGGAAGCCCTTATTGAGCATTTTTATTTGAAACCTTTCTGGTTAAATTAGAAACATAATGTTGTACGTTTGAACCACCTCTTAATAAAAAAAAATTAAGAGACATTTAAAAAAAAATAGCAATAGCGAAGCTACAGTTACAGGTTATCATAGAAAACGTTGGAGACATAGATAGTAATGAAAATACAGAATATTTACTGTGAAGATTGATGAGAATATATCGAATAAAGGTAGAGCAAGGTATGTAAAAGTAAGCCATTCCATCTTAATTTTCGCGTGCTATTGCCTAAGCCTTCTTGTGAATGTCATCTCTTCAACTACATACATACACTTCACGCCTTTTGATCCCAAAGCGAGGTAGGCAGAGGCACTTGCTTAGTAAGCAAATGCCCACAGTTCACCAAGCGTATTTAACCCAACGTGACAGGGGGTGAGCCCATCGGCCTTCGAGCCCTCTTCAACTACATGACGTAATTATGTCTCCTTATCCTACTCTAAATAAAGAAAAATGTGAATAAATAATTTCTACAGTATTTTTTACATCTTGGTTTTGTGGACTAAGTCCTTGGTCTGTGGGAATCAATGAAATTAATACCATCATGTAGGTCTCGATCAAGTATTCGGTTACGTTTATGATGGCAGTTAATTAATTATTCACCTAATTATCGATGCAGAAATCGATCCCGGATCGAGTCGCTCAAAACGAAAAAAAAAGACCTCACAAAACGGCTAAAACTATTTACTATCGTTTTCAGTTCTGCGTACCGTTATCACATCAATAACACATTCGGCGAGAGATGTCAATGGACAGACGTGCACATACAAAATACAATTGACAAATGTGAATATAGGCGGTTGGGAGGGTGTTTTCGCATTGCTGTAGTCGCAGCTAACATAAATATTCCTTTCTCTATCATATCCCATACCTACGAGCGGGACAGGAACATGCAGAACTGAACAAACACGCTGGGAGTTAGCGCATACGGAACGATGATCATGCTAAGTTGTTAATAAACAACAATCGTCATAGCAACCACTCAGGTGGAGCAGTGGTCTGGGTCAGCTGTCTCTAGAATGATGGTCGGACCTCCGACGTAATCTGATGTAGGTATTTCTATATATATACAAACTTACAAACAATATACAATCGATAGGGCGGTAGGTAGGGTATTGCATTTTGTTATGATTCAAATTTGGCGTGTGTGTTTATAATTGGGCCATATAATAATTATTAACTTTTGTATTAATATTTTCAGACTAATTTAAGTTTATTTATGTCCCGGAACGATGATTTCGAGTGTATTACTACTTATAATTATTTACTAGTAATTAATTCCACATATCGACTTTGAACTGGCAATAGGTCCTATGTATTTGATTTTAAAAAGCTATTTTGAAAACAAAAAGTACTATCTGACATAGTCATATTAAACAAACTCGTATCATACGGAAGGTTCAGATAGGACATTTTGCCAGTTCATAGTCGATATACTAGAAGAGGCGAAAGAGTTTTGCCACGTTCATGACAAGTAGAGGTCCACGATCTCTGGAAAATGGGCGTTACGTATTTATGTATGTATGTATTAACTCAATATCGTTCACCGGGTATATAGGCGCGAATATAATCAAAGACGACCTGTATGTATTATACATATTCGAATTGTTTCCCACAGTAGCGAGTACAGACTAGAGGTGCGGGCTCGTACCCTCACTGAAGTACCTACATTGTTACTATCTGATCAGGTCTGGGGCGATTCGCCTCGTTACGCGGGTATTATTACACTGAGGTATTACCTCTGCTTTTATCTTCGCATAATATAAACGATGTTTTAGGGTAGGTACCCACTCGTGCGTAGCTGCGGTGCGGGGATTTTAGGACCACACGTGTATGCCGGCTCTTCAATGATATAATGGTATTGTTATTAATGGTAGCTATTTGTTTTCTCTCGTGTACTTTCCTGAACTTTTTTTGTATAATTGGATACTAACCCACCGCTCGTATTCTGAAACTTGAATCGAGCGCTACTTAGGTAAATTTTATGCTTTGTCTATTTTTTGCATAATATCAGCAAACGATATTATGCAAAAATTACATCATTAACTGATATTATATATACATATTACATGTATCATACATATAAACCTACCTCACTGTCTCAACTAAAGTAAACCGCATCTAAATATGTTATGTAGTTTTAAATATCTAAGCATACATAGGGACCGGCAGCGGGACACGACTTTCTTTTATACTATGTTATCATCAGCCACATGATATCCATTGCTGGACGAGGGTATCATTGGGGAGGCTCCAATGATTTCCGTAATTTGGGGTGAAATGCCCATAAGCGTCAAGCTTGGCAGGCGGGTTAGCGATCGCACTGGTGTTGTGGTTTCACTCACAGAGAGCGCTGCTGCCCGTTCTCTAAGGGGGCTCGGTCGCCTCTTTCGACTCCCATGATTGGAAAAGTTGGGGTGGAATGTTGACACATGTTATCTATTCACCATCACCACACGGTACATCGTTATACTATGTATTGATAGTAGAATCGGTGAGTTTTTTGATGAAATATTGAAATTACAACAAGTGTACAAAGTTGCATCGTTACGCCCGCAGTTTAAAATAGTTACAATGAAAACCGAAAGTTTGGAATGCAATCATGCGAAACGTCTGGTTGAGTTGTGAACTTTTATAAAATGAGCTCTGATTTCATTTGAAATGTTCAGGTTAATGGATCACACTACAATGGTTATATGATATTGGCTGCGTATTTTTTATCAGGGGCATAGTTCGTGACGATGTACATATAGGTTTTTTTTTATAAATCGGAAAATATACAAAGGGATTACTACAGAACGTGTGACTAGATAGTAGGTAGTCATGATTGTCACCTAAGTGTATTCTGTCTTTGTTGCCAGGTTCATAATCTGACTAATAATAGAATTAAACATTGACATCTATATTCTATAAAGGGTGGAAAAAATATATGAGCCTACTATCTTACCTCATCTTTTACTGAAAGAACTGAAGACGTTCCTTTATTTTTGACCAGATAAAAACTGCAGTGACAGATTTTTTAAATTTTGTGAATCTGACCCGGGAATCGAACCAACAAAAAATTAAGAAACAAACATTCATTCAATTTCCGTGCGTGTTTCATTAAAAAAAATACTATAAAAGTGATGTTTGTTTAATACACCATGAACAAGCGTTTGAACACCACCCTGTCTTATATTAAACACTTATGTGGTCTACGATGCAGCACACTGCTAGTGGTAAGACGTAAGGGCATTATTCGTGTTGTGATGCGACCAGGGACCTCTTTAATAATTTCGACAATTGTCAATTACTATGACAATTCTATGTCCATTGCGTGATTTTCATTTTATGTTTTTCATCAATTCCGTTCCGTCTTCGCAATGTACACAGAATTGTCATAGTAATTGACAATTGTCGAGTTTATTAAACAGGACCCAGATCATATTCAGGGACAACCCCACGACCTAAGCCCTACCTGCCTCTCGGCGTACTAGCCATTCTCTGGAGACGTGCACGTCTACTTGCTTTTGCCTCTTTTTAACGCACAAGTTTTTCTTGACTCCATACGAACTGTATTTGTCCATCCCCGTTTTGTTGACAATAAGGGGTAAACTTCTGGGGCATGACGACCACAATTACGGAGACTTCGCGTCGGATCCTCGTCGCATCTTCAGTCGTTAACAGGCTTCATGTGTTCATCGTGATGTGTGCCAGCTATTAGCAAACTCGTAGACCAGATCAGTGATGTCCAGAAGGAATATGGCTTGAAAAGTGTCCGAAACTGGCACACGCGATCACATGAAAAGTTGTTCGAATGTAAAATAAGGAGCATTACCGTGATAAACGGAGATCTGCAGTATCTGCCTACTCCCCTGGGAGTACTGCACGTACATTATTAAATTATAAGCCTTGGCAATAAGTGCAAGTGGATTCGATTCCCACCACTGACAGGTGTTTAGCAAATGAGCTTTTTAGGACTTGTCGCATGTGTCTAGGTGTTTTAGATATACAAGTATGTATTTAAAAGAAATACAAAATATATTTAACCCTTAGCTGCATAGTGATGTCAGTATAATTTTCCTCGAATTTTTTTTCTAGCAGTCCCATCTACAGATTTTTCATTCTAAATTATTGTCCAAGATTCAACTAATACGTATGAACGCAGTTTTGACTTTAGGCCACTTTTATTTTTTTCCCATGATGCAGGCCACATAATTTAAGAAGGATAGGGTTTCATTCAGCCAAAAAAAAAAACATGCAGTTAAGGGTTAAGTAAGTATATTTCGTTGTCTGAGTTCCACAACACAAGAGCTTTAGCTACTTAACATGGGATTAAGGTAATGTGTTTGTGTTGTTGTAAATATTTCGTTATTTATTTATATGAAGCTCAACTATACTACGGAATGGCCGAAAATAAACGATTGTTCTTAGTTTGATATAGGTAGCTTACAACATTGGAAAATGGTAATAAATATGTGTACGTTACGTACGATTTACAAAACAACATTTGCTTTACCTCCCAACGCCAGAAAGAAAGTTAACTAATACCCACCATAACTCCAAAGACAAATCAGTACAAGTTCAACCCCAATATTCTAAGTGAGACATTAAATTCCATCAAGTCATGAAACAGCGAACAAAAGAGATATGAAAATCGCTGAATCCATCGTCGAGGGAGAGAGAGGGGAAAAAAACGTACCGGCTGACAAAAGATCTATCTATCATTAGTGTCGTAGTATGTACATAGGCCCAAGTGTAATTTTGAATGACATTGAAAAATTGGATGGCCCATATTCAGCTGATGTTAGGGTAAATAAAATCAGCTATTTACTATGAAAACGTATTCGTGTGTTGTACGGTCGGTCAAGAAGTGTTCCATCAGTTTTGATGATACTTCCTGTGTCACTAAAACATCAATAAGAAAGTGTTGATAAATAAATAAATAAATAAATATTTTAAAACAACACACACATTGCCTTCATCCCATGTTAAGTAGCTAACACACTTGTGTTATGGAAATCAGACAACGAGATATATTTACTTAAATACTTTTTTTTTCTTTTAAATACATACTTATATAAATTGATGTTTTACAAAACAACCTTTTTATAATTAAACTGTTTTATACATTATGTTTTTCTATGAAAAAAAATACACTTTACGCCTTTTATCCCAAAACGGGGTAGGCAGAGGCACTTGCTAAAGCATATGCCCACGGTTCACCAAGCGTATTTAACCCAACGTGACAGTGGGTGAGCCCATCGCCGTTATAGGGTTCACACACCTTGTGGTGTGCGGGTTTCATCACGACCGTCCTTCACCGTACGAGCATTGCGTTGCGTACATAGGCTCTGAAAAATACTCCCACTGTTACACGTCCAGTAGCCGGACTCGAATCCACGACCTCCCGGTTACAAGTCAAGTATCCGACCAACTGGACCACAGACGCTCTTCTTTTTTTCTATTAATATCGTCAATTTTGACTTTTCTTATTATTACAGTTTTTCAACTATTGTTTCCCTGCCCACTGCGGTGGGATTCAGTGGGCTAATAAATAAATGTCACGAGTAATGTCAAAGTCAAAATCACTGATTTCATCGTTATAAGTGCTAAAACATATAGATATACAGTATCATAACACAAAGCTTGATGAACGTCATTTATGACTTTAAAACAAAAATAATAATATCTCAAGTGTAAGCTGGAAGAATCCCAGGGGCCTAAGTCAACTGCACCCTGGTAGTTACATCACTCTGGCATCGTAGCGGCAAACGACGTTACTGGTGTCCGTAAAAAAACAGCGATGCACATTATTTACCGGTACGTTGCCAGAGCGATGCAACTACGAGAGTGTGGTGGACTTAAAAAAGCGATAGTAGCGTACAGAATGGCCCTTCCAAACGGTATCGTTTTATTTTTATTTTATTCGTAAGGCATCAACAGAGTAAGATCATACAAGTTAGAAAAATTACAATCTTAAATTTCTATAATAAATATTTTATAACAACACACACATTGCCTTCATCCGATGTTAAGTAGCTACAGCACTTGTGTGTTGGAATTCAGACAACGAAATATACTTAAATACGTTTTTTTTTCCTTTAAATACATACTTATATAAATAAAACGCCCAGGCACAGCCGACAAGTACTTAAAAGCTCATCACCTAAATATCTATCAGCGGTGGGAATCGAACCCACGACCTCATGGAATGGAGGCAAAGATGCTGACCACTACAACAACGGGCCTGTCAAAATTCTATACTAACACCTATTACAGATATGCAGAACATATTTTATGAGTTTACTTACCTTCTTAAAGAAATTATACATCATTAACAATATTACAACATCTGAAACATTAAAAATAATATCCTACTAATATGTTTCTCCCATGTTGTGAGGTTGACTGGTAGAGAATACTTTAGTATTAAGTCCACCCATTGTTGGTGCAATAAAGTATTAAATAA
>SJJU01031819.1:0-10697 GCA_012932125.1 Conopomorpha cramerella | reverse complement strand
GTGATTGTCTAATAATTAAGCATCATTGTTACGGGACTTGTATCAACTCCTTCAGGCGGAGTTACCAGTTGTGCCTGCCGATATTCCTGGAGCGCCTGCGCAACGAGATCACGCGGCTCACCACCGTCAAGGCGCTTACTAAGGTCGCCTCTTCACCACTACGCATTGACCTTAGGCCTATATTGGTATGTATTGTTTTATTCTTGTTTTATGATGTGTATTTTCAACTTTAGATGGTTTAGTGTCCTGGTCTTTGTATTATTCTCGTTTCGTCTTTACTTGTTATCAAACAATAGTAGACGTTAAGGCGAATTTGAGGTTCGCGCGGGTTATTCTGAATTCTTATTTAGACGCAGCGAATAAAATAGTTCTCTGTTACCACAATCATAGAGTTTTAAATTCTTTTTCCTCCAATCGTTGTACTTTTTTTTTTGTTATACCAGTCTGAAGCTGTGCCGATCCTGGGTTCGTTCTTGCGCAAGAATCACCGGCCGCTGAAGCTGGCCACGCTCACTCTGCTCGACACACTTGTGCAGCACTACAGCGACGACATGAGCGTCGACCTGCTCAGTAAGGTAAATACAATATCCTATGCAAGGTCTCCTACAAATATTTGCGAAATGTTTTGATCGAATGCGGATTTATTTTACTTTTTATTTGAGCAGTTAAGCACACTTAAATAAAGCACACGCATTTAGTTGGCGGTGGAAATATCAATATCGAATATGAACTGGCAATGTGTCTTATTTGCACCGTTCGTATGATACGACTTTCATTAGTATGACTATGTTACATAGTACTTTGTGTTTTAAAAAATCCATGAACTTTTAAAATCAGATAGGACCTATTGCCAGTTAATCTCGATATATTTTTAGGCCGTCCGTCCACATTTGTACATGTGCGATGCTTGAGTACGCGCGAGCGCCGCACAACAGTGCACGTGCACTGCATACAGGGTAGCCGCTCACGGGCGCCACGTGACTGACCGCTGCGTATTTTCTGGCGTAACTGAACTGTGTAATGTGACGGTTGCAGGTGGTGGTGGAGGTGCCGGCGCTGGTGTCGGAGGCGGACCTGCACTGCGCTGCGTTGGCTCTCGGGCTGCTGCGCGCCGTGTGCTCGCGTCGCGCCGCCGCCGCCGCGCTGCACGGCCGCGCCCGCGAGCCGCTCACACAGCGCCTGCTGCTGCTCGCCACCTCGCCGCTGCTGCAGGGTACTGTGTCTGTCTCTGTCTCTCTCCCCCGCCCCGCCCCGCGCGCACACACACACACGGCAGCACTAACTCGAGCACGTGTCCCCCGGTGCAGGCGGCGCGCTGAAGGCGATGACAGAGGCGCTGCAGGCGCTGGCGGCGGCGGGCGTGCCGGGCTGCGGCCGCCGGGAGCTGCTGGCGCTGCTGCTGCAGCCGCTCGACCAGGCCCCGCCCGTCGCGCACCACCACACCAAGCAGGTGCCAACACCACCAACACCATACACACCACCTACACTACTACTCACTGTTACATATACATTTCATACTTGTTAAATGAACACTAGATAAATAAAATAGAAATTTCATCGTACAAAATGAGGGCTAGTCGCCGCAGTGTTGTTGATTCGATTCCTAACTTGTGCGTTTATAAAAAAAACGATAAATATACCCGGCATGGGTATATTTATCGTTTTTCATAAAGACACTATAAATATCCTCCCTTATTAATGCATAGTATACAACAAAGTTGCTTCCTTCTGTCCATGTGTATATTTACATCTGTAAAACCGTTTTTGATGCAGTTTTCTTTAACACATACATATAATGATTCTTGAGGAAGGTTTATATGTATAATACATATCGCTCATTTACTGCAACAACGCGACATTTCAAAATGTGACACTGTTGGTGAAATAGTAATCTTATGAGTATTACTAAAGATTATTTTCACAATAACAATATATTGTGAAATATCGAGTTGCTGCAGTAAATGAGCGACATAATAGCAGAGAAACACCGTTAATAATGCATATGTGCAAAGCTAGTGAGTTCATACGTTAGTTCGCATTGATTATTATTCGCTTTGCAACATTCGTCGCGGGCACTTCACGGCGCACTGGCGCGGCGTATGAGCGTAGCGCAGTGCATTGTTAACGTGTGAGCGTGTATGTTCCCGGGCGGGCGGGCAGTCGTTCCACTCGGTGTCGCGGTGCGCGGCGGCGGTGGTGTGCGGCGGGCCGGCGGCGGCCGCGCTCGAGGTGGCCCGCGGCCTGCTGGCGCTGCCGCCCGACGCGCCCGACACGCGACGCATGTTCGCCATGCTCGCGCTCGCTGAGATCGGACGCAACGTGTGAGTCTCGTGTTGCCTCCCACGAACACACACACACACACACACACACACACACACACACGCACACGCACACTCTGACCGTAAACAACTAGACCTGCATTACTAAACTGCAGTGGCGTGCACTAGCTTTTAGGACATGGTAGGCTGTAATCCCCAAGTATTGACACCTATGTATAGGTAACCTATGTACTACTACATATACTACTACCCTATGTACTACTACATAGGTTACCTATACATCTACTAACCCACAAACACACAGGACCTTCGTTAGCCTATGTCGTGAGTACCTACAGAAAAAAGGATCAAGCAATAACTCTATTATTAGGTCGGATAACCAAAATACTAAGATAGGCAGTGTCTTTGCCTATATGGTGTGCACGCCACTGCTAAACTGACGCTCAGAATAAAACGAGACAACGATATGAAAAACATGCAGGAGTGAAAGAGTTAGAAACAATATCTTCTGTCCCTTACTGCGTACCAGAGTATATCTGAATCCAAACTGACAGATTAGTATTAAAAGTGACAGTTTGGATTCAGAAGTACATCATTTTCCATTAATTTTGGTGGAAAAGAGACAGACTGAAGGTGGTACGCAAGTTTAGTTGTGTTTGCTGACCTTTCTCTATATCATACTGTACTAACACTTTTACATTATGTACCTACTGTCTGAATAACCGCGCGTGTTGAATAACTTTTTTTTTTAATCACTAAGAATCGTCTGTATTTTTTTTATGTTTGTTACCTCAGAGCTTTCGCCTGGGTGAACCGATTTGGATGTTTTTTTTAATTTGAAAGCTGGTGCTTCCCGTTTGGTACCATATACATTTGTTTCAGTTCCGACAATGGCATCCATGAGAAAACCACATACATATATGTCAAATTTTACTGGATGAAGTCGGTTCTTTTCTCTTTAAGTTATTTTTTATTACAAATACAGAGTGTTTTCATTTTCCTTTCCTGTTCTTGCAGTATTTTGATATTTCTTTATTTACAATATCTTTAACGTTATCTCAAATTGCGTAATTAAAACCGTTTACATACAATCACATATCTAGCGACCTCACATCAATCCCGAACCTCAAAGAAGTTCTGCTCGGATCCTTCTCCGCGTCGTCCGAAGAGGTGAAGTCAGCGGCGTCGTACGCGCTGGGCTCAGTCGCCGTCGGCAACCTGCCCGAGATGTTACCCTTCATATTGAGAGAGATCGACGCACAGCCCAAGCGCCAATATCTGCTGTTGCATTCGCTTAGAGAGGTATGTATTGTTTATTCAGTGAAACTCATTCTTTCCTCACTTGAAGTTGCCAAGTGGTTAACTCGAAAGATTTTAATGGCGTTGGTGATAGCGACCAAACAGTCGTCCAATAATTTATCTCACTACTACCTGGACATCTTTTAGTGCGCGTTTTACTGCGTGTATGAGAATACCTATCCAAACCTTCAAACTTTGATGTAAAACTGAAAGACTTCACTTTAATGTTACTATGTTATCTGTCATGGTAAAATAGATGTCATATTTTGCTAAGTTATAAGGTATTGGGTATCATATTGCAGATAATCCTGTCTTCGTCGGCATCTGACCGGGTAGAGGCTCTGCGGCCGTTCATCTCTGAGATCTGGACACGTCTGGCTGCGCACACGCAGTGTAACGAGGAGGGTTCGAGGAATGTTGTACGTATTCGTTGCATAATATCGTAATCGTGTAAATTGTAATGGTATGAAATTTTACGGGGCGGATATTCAATTGCCTTCAATGAATGTACAAAAAAAGAAGGCGTCTTAATGTACTTTTACAATGATACGTTTGTGTCCTGCGAAGTAACGGCGCATGTTGGTTGTCGCGTCAGGTGGCGGAGTGCCTCGGCAAGCTGTGCCTGCTGGAGCCAGCCCGCCTGCTGCCGCAACTCCAGGCCTTCCTGGGCTCCGCGGAGCCGCTCGTGCGCACCACCGCCGTCACCGCCGTCAAGTTCACCATCTCCGAACAGGTGCGCCTCTACTCCTATGCCACACACCACACACACCAACACTACACGACCTCACAAACACTATAGGCCGGAAACATCAGGTAAACACACTAACTGAACAAGCATTTTAAAGAAAAACGGACCGACTTCAATCAGGTCTCCAAAACCCTACACGAGGCCACGATTGACATGAAAACACTTTCTAGATTTAGTGGAGGAGTGGGGTGGTAGTACCATAAAGTAACGCTACCCCTTAATATGAAAAAAGGCACCTTAGTTGTCAATTTGCGGAAAATTTCTTTTAAAAAAAAATAAAGTAAATAAGCTTATAACCACCATCCTACCTGATAAGCAGCGATGTGGTCTACGATGGAGCACACTTGTTCGTTAGGTGTCTATTTACCTGGCCTAAATGGTCAGAAAAACCCACCGTGACTAACCGTGCACGCGCACGCGCACGCGCACCGTCAGCCGCAAGCTATCGACGGTCTGCTGGCGTCGTGCATGCCGGCGCTGCTGGTGGGGCTGCGCGACGGCGCGCTGGGCGTGCGCCGCGTGGCGCTCGTCGCCTTCAACTCCGCCGCGCACAACAAGCCCGCGCTCGTGCGCCCCCTGCTGCCCGACCTGCTGCCCGTCATCTACCAGGAGACCAAGGTCAAGGTGAGCTCTCTCTGTCCTCCTATCTACCTCTACTCGACTACGACTTGTATATAAACTCGGCCGCGCACAACAAGCCCGCGCTCGTGCGCCCCCTGCTGCCCGACCTGCTGCCCGTCATCTACCAGGAGACCGAGGTCAAGGTGAGCTCTCTCTGTCCTCCTATCTACCTCTACTCGACTACGACTTGTATATAAACTCGGCCGCGCACAACAAGCCCGCGCTCGTGCGCCCACTGCTGCCCGACCTGCTGCCCGTCATCTACCAGGAGACCAAGGTCAAGGTGAGCTCTCTCTGTCCTCCTATCTACCTCTACTCGACTACGACTTGTATATAAACTCGGCCGCGCACAACAAGCCCGCGCTCGTGCGCCCCCTGCTGCCCGTCATCTACCAGGAGACCAAGGTCAAGGTGAGCTCTCTCTGTCCTCCTATCTACCTCTACTCGACTACGACTTGTATATAAACTCGGCCGCGCACAACAAGCCCGCGCTCGTGCGCCCCCTGCTGCCCGACCTGCTGCCCGTCATCTACCAGGAGACCAAGGTCAAGGTGAGCTCTCTCTGTCCTCCTATCTACCTCTACTCGACTACGACTTGTATATAAACTCGGCCGCGCACAACAAGCCCGCGCTCGTGCGCCCACTGCTGCCCGACCTGCTGCCCGTCATCTACCAGGAGACCAAGGTCAAGGTGAGCTCTCTCTGTCCTCCTATCTACCTCTACTCGACTACGACTTGTATATAAACTCGGCCGCGCACAACAAGCCCGCGCTCGTGCGCCCACTGCTGCCCGACCTGCTGCCCGTCATCTACCAGGAGACCAAGGTCAAGGTGAGCTCTCTCTGTCCTCCTATCTACCTCTACTCGACTACGACTTGTATATAAACTCGGCCGCGCACAACAAGCCCGCGCTCGTGCGCCCCCTGCTGCCCGACCTGCTGCCCGTCATCTACCAGGAGACCGAGGTCAAGGTGAGCTCTCTCTGTCCTCCTATCTACCTCTACTCGACTACGACTTGTATATAAACTCGGCCGCGCACAACAAGCCCGCGCTCGTGCGCCCACTGCTGCCCGACCTGCTGCCCGTCATCTACCAGGAGACCAAGGTCAAGGTGAGCTCTCTCTGTCCTCCTATCTACCTCTACTCGACTACGACTGCGACTTCTATATACATCGACAATGATCTTTTTGTGCGACATTTCTTACCACTCCTATGATTCTCCCTTTTTATTTTTATTTAAAAGCTTTGTTTATAAGTGAATTGTGATAAAATGTGGATACTTGTTATCCATTATAAAGAAAAGGGATTATCTTAAATTGAGACGCAAACGTTTTAGCGACACGCCAAAAAATCCTTGTCGAAATTTACATTATATGTGGCGGTTACTGATGTGTTGTTTGATTTCAAAGTAAATGTAACATCTTCATGTAGAAATTCCACATTTTGTGTAATCATTTTATTACCCATTGCAGTATTCCAGATTGGTGTTATTATTTAAATTAACATATCTTATAGGTAAAACATACTCAATAGTAGCATCAAGTAGTGATATGACTGTGTGGGAAGAAAGGGTCCTTGCATTTGTAAATATTTTCGTGACTAACCCGCGCCCGGCCATCGCGGCCGCCACAGAAAGAGCTGATCCGCGAGGTGGAGATGGGCCCGTTCAAGCACAGCGTGGACGACGGCCTGGACCTGCGCAAGGCGGCCTTCGAGTGCATGTACACGCTGCTGGAGACCTGCCTCGACCGCCTCGACGTGGCCGAGCTGGCCGCGCACGTCGAGGATGGCCTCAGGGACCACTATGACATTAAAATGTTGACTTATCTCATGTTGGCGCGGCTCGCGCAGCTCAAGCCCGACGTCATACTTAACCGTGAGTTTTTATGCACTTATTAGTATTATATACATAGGTTATACATAGGTTTGACTAAACTAGACCGTCTTTACTATTCTTCTAACCCGTCTTACTAGTCTATAAAATATTAATTTGTGAGTTTGAAACAGAATTCGACCGAAGTGCTACAGAAATGTACGGCACAAGTGTGTATCACACAGTACGAGTGCTTTTTTGATTCCTTTTTCAGTTCTCGTTTACTTCAAAGATTTCGTAGTATAGGGAACAAATAGCGACGTAATGCTGACAAAGTTGAGAAGATAATGCGTTATGCCATGAACTTGCAGGTCTAGAGAGCGTGGTGGAGCCGCTGCGCGCGACGTGCACGATGAAGGTGAAGGCCAACTCCGTGAAGCAGGAGTTCGAGAAGCAAGACGAGCTCAAGCGCTCCGCCCTCAGGGCCACCGCCGCGCTCACGCATATACCACTCGCTGGTCAGTGCTATATTATAATATTTACAGCTTTACATACACACACACGCACACACACATCGTACTTCAATTATGGTCGTGAGATAAAAAGAGGATTGCCAACTGTCAAAATAGCGCTGCTTGTTTGTTGTTATGGTGCAAAACAGTAATTATTTAAACCTTAACTGCATGATTTTACTGTCTGAATAAAAACCTATCCTTAAATTATGTGGCCTGCATCATGGGAAACAAAAATAAAAGTGGTCTTAAGTCAAAACTGCGTTCATACGTATTAGTTGTACCTTTGACAATAATTCAGAATGAAATATCTGTAGATGGGACGGCTAGAAAAAAAAAATCTTATGTAGCACAGACAATGTTTGCGAAAGAAGAAGTCAGACATCACTGTGCAGCTAAGGGTTAATTAAGGGGGGAGTCGGGATACTTGTGCCTAATTCTATATTGGGGACTTATCTCGATCTAATAATCCTAGACCTCTGTGTAACGAAAACACTCTCCTATTTACTTCATATCATGATTTTATATGGCGTGTAAAAGGACCCCGAGCAATGGCCTCTCAATTAACAACTTTACTATGAAATGCGGGAAATTTAAAAAAGAACGTCCCCATACAAAATTTCAACTTCCTACTTACTTTTTTGTTTGGAGATGAGAAAATAGTTTCCAAGACCAGTGCTTTTACACGAAGTATGTATTACAAAAATGCAGATATTATTTACAGTTTCCTGACAAAATTATTTTAAATAATTTATGTAACATAATCATGAACATCTTTGTTTAACAGACAAGAACCCGCACCTCAGCGACTTCATAGTCCAGATCAAGTCGACGCCGGACCTGGGGCCCATCTTCGAGTCGGTGCTGCGCGACTCCAGCGGCACTTCCCACGACTCCAACCTCATGGACCAGAGTTAGCCGTCCTGACGACATCACGACATGTAACAATACTCTAATACAAACAATTGTTTGTCGTGTCACGTAAATCGCGGCATCTATTACAGTTTCTTTCCAAAATTACGTACAACTGTTGCGTCATTTGTTCTCATTCTTTCGTTATTTTATTTTGTTATATAAACCTCTTAGTGATGTGTAACGTTTCACATAAAACTGTTGTAAAAATGTTCGTATTAGATATTTAGTAAAGTGACATTTTTATAATGTGATTTCTTTTATTTCGTTACCTTCATTATTAACAATATCTTTTTGGGGGAATACTTGCACATTCGTTTTATCACCGAGCATTTAAGTGATTTAGGTTAACTTGTGGATAGATATTTAGATTGTATACAATTTAAATAAAAAACGTTAATGAATCACGACAAAGTCACTCAGCCCATTATAGTAAACTACTCTATCCAAGGAATCTTTTTTAAAAGCTTTTATTTAACTTGCAATGTATGTATGTATGTAAGGATGTTCGTTTGGAATCTTGCGACCCGATTTTGAAGCAGATGTACTCAACCGATTGAGCTGAAATTTTGTATGTACCTTCGGTTAATTTAATACACTATGAAGAAGCCTTTGATCACCATTCTGCCTGATGTGGAACCTTATGTCAAATACGAACAAAAAGTCACTGTATATGCTTAAACAGAATACTTACCGGTCAGTTGTATGAAGAGTTATTGTTTACGACATAAGATGATCTAGGGAAAATTGTTTGGTATCATGGGCTAGGTATCTTTCTTGAGTTTCGCAAAAATTTTCAATTTGAACTTGTATATGTAAATATGGGTAAGTCTGAATCTATAAGCGGTACGAAGATCTGTAGACCTTACAGGATTTTGGACCTACAGTAACATAGACCATAATCTGGTGGTATGGTATGTAAATGTTGAGTGTGTGTGAGCACTGGGGCCGCTGAGATACAATGGACCCTCAATTCACACCCGGAGGATAACAGTTAATACCTTCCTTACCTGACGTTAACAAAATCTTTTTCTTACATTCACATTTCTTTCAAGGTATTAACAGAATCTCCAGAAACTTTAGAAAAAGATTTAACAAAGTGGTCCGCAATACTCGCACTCGCTGTATCGCCTAGCTGGTCTAATCTAGCATAAGACTCTTAGAAAATGATGAAAGCGGTGGAAGCAGTTGTCAGCAGTCTGGTTAGTGTACTTCTCGAATATACCTCTTCTGAATCTCGCGTGTTTCAGCGTAGTATATACGGCCCGAGGCATAAAAACATATGCTTATATAACCCCTATAAGCCGAGGTCTTCTGATTCAGACCTAAAATGTATGTACCAGACAATAGCGCAATTTCTAGGTCTAAAATTTGGGCATATGGAGAGAATGGATGAAAGTCGATTGACGAAAGAGATTTATATGGGTGATGTAATGTGCCGGGTGAGTAGAGGGCGCCCCAGAAGGACATATAAAGACCAGATTGGTGATGTCCTGACCGAAGGTGGGGTGAAAAGTACTCGAAACCGGAGGTCGTGTATGAAAAGATGTATGAATGTAGATGAAGCGAAAGGTGTATGTCAGGATCGTGACAAATGGAGATCTGTAGTCTCTGCCTACCCCTCTGGGAGACAGGCGTGAAGTGTATGTATGTATGTGCCCTACAATAAACGGGCCTCCCGGTTGCAGCACGCGAGATATTCTCGAGCTTCTTGCTTTCTATTAAAGTATCTTGTTACTTTTACATTCAATGAACCTAAATTGTATTTATTTAGTGAAACAGTCTAGCGAGCTAGTCTAGTCAGCTAGCAATTATAGCGTGGGTAAGAGTAAGAGCTGTATAGCAGCAGACAGAGAGAGAGCAGAGTAATCTTAATTATACTATACTTAGTTTTACACGAATGGTGTGAAAAATAAAATTACCAAATAAACATAGTTCAACATTTTATTATAAAATTACAAATATAGTGTCTACAAACATTGCGTTCTAAACTCCCCATTGGAATTGAAGGGCCACTCGACAAATGCACCAAATGCTTGCTAGGGGAAACTCGGCGGGGCGGGCACTACGATAAGAACCAGGGCTGCTAGTAACTGTTGATATGTTCTTACAAATATAATAAAATGGAAACGTTGGTTTTGAAAACAAATCAGGATTAAGATATTGTAACTCCTTCACTTCCCTTTTCTTTTCACAGCTGGTGTCGCGCTCGACGCCCGCGAGGCCACTGACTCCGTCTGAAAAAATATGAATGATATTAGTCTATAAGTAGACTTAAATTATCATCATTGTGAATGGGAGCATCAGCGGTTCATTTTCTTCAAGTTATTATTGTTTGTACCTCGAAACTAGACTAGTTAAGTAGAACCAAACCATCCGAGGAGAGACACGAACGTATATACCTACAAACTATAATACTGAAACGCTCGTATAAGCTTGTAGCTCGTCTAAAAATAGCTCGCATTAGCGTGTCATAACAGCTTTACAAGTAAAGTGACCGCTTTCCAATGCTA
>SJJU01031816.1:0-10332 GCA_012932125.1 Conopomorpha cramerella | reverse complement strand
CCCAAAGAGGGGTAGGCAGAGGCACTTGCTAAAGCAAGTACCCACGGTTCACCGAGCGTATTTAACCCAGCGTGACAGGGGGTGAGCCCATCGCCGTTTTTATTTTAAAGACTAGGAGGAAAGTGTACTTACAGGTGTTTCGTATAACTTCTGCAGTTCGTCGTAGAGCCACATCTCGACGGCGAGCCGTTTCCGGATCAACGCCATCTGGTGGCTACCGTACTTCGCTGTCAGGAACTTTTCCCGCCTCTCCTTCACCTGGAATTGCATAAAAAGGAGGTCACAAATGAATCCTCAATACTTTTTCAATTAAAAATTTAAAGCCTAGGTACTTCTGCCGTAATACGGAGAAAAGGCATCACATTACTTTCATGGGAATATGTGATTAGTTACTGACTAATCTTCAGGAACTTTTAAGAATTACTATTCTTTGTCCAAAGACAAAAACTGTGTCCTTTCCAAACTGTAGACCAGGGGATCCCTCCCCTTACTACCGTAAGCTTGGTACGACGTAGGCTGGAGGAAGATTAGATTTTCTCCGTAAAGCTGTGCATACGTTTAACTACAGTCCTACGTCGTATAGGTACGTTATCATGCGTGAAAAAATAAACACAAAAAAGAGTAGGAGGATGCCTTAACCCTTAATCAAACAAAGGCTAGTATATTCTTACATGACCAACACATACTTTGAACCTTATTGAATGTCTTCACTGGTATTATCTAAAGATTTCAGAGAATAAATACATAATAAGGTAATTAACACTACAGGACACATTCCCTTTTTAAACATTAAACAATAATTTCACATTGTACTTAAAAGATAGATTTTATGATAAACATCACCCGGGTTTATGTGACGGAGTCGATAATTCGAATAACAAACGTCGACAGAGTCCAAAATACATCAGAAAAACACCTAACCTTGTCTGATTAAGGGTTAATCAGAAAAAACTTAAGCGTTAAATCAGGGGATTGTATTGTGTCTAGGACACTGGTCGTCGAATTCCGTCTTCTGTGCTTTAGTGTCATCGCTTGGGTATGTAATATCAATAAATACACTTCACGCCTTAATAAATAAATACACTTCACGCCTTTTAATCCCAAAGCGGGGTAGGCAGAGGCACTTGCCTGCCTCCAAATGCCCACGGTTCACCAAGCGTATTTAACGCAACGTGACAGGGGGTGAGCCCATCGCCGTTATAGGGTTCATACATCTTGTGGTGTGCGGGTTTCATAACGATGTTGTCCTTCACCGTAATAGCGTTGCGTTGCGTACATAGGCTCTAAAAATAATTAGTCCCATTGGTACACGTCCAGTAGCTGACTCGAACCCGCGACTTCCCGGTTACAAGTCAAGTATCCGACTGGACCACAGACACTGTGTACATGTTATCATATTTTTTTTATCACTATGAACAAGCGTGAAGACAGAGCGAAGACAGAGACAGGAGACAGGCGTGAAGTGTATGTATGTATGTATGAACAAGCGTTTGACCACCATCCTGTATGATGTTAAGCATCGATGTGTGTTACTAGTTTCTAAGTTATATAAAAGCTATATTATTACTAGCTGTCACGGCAAACATTTCATCATCATCATCATCATCAGCCCATACTTGTCCACTGGACATAGGCCTCTCCAATTGCACGCCAAACGCAACATTTATTTGCCATAATCAGTTGCTTTTGTACCCCGTGAATTGGGATAAATACAACTGGTAGATGCATAAAAAATACATCGACTACTACTTAGTAGTCGATTCTCAGACCTACTCAATCATCATCATCATCATGAGCCCGTATTTGTCCACTGCTGGACATAAGCCTCTCCAATTGCACGCCACTGTGATCTGTTTTCGCCTTGTCGCATCCAGCTTCTGCCAGCCATCTTGCCTTGCGGATATCATCAGCCCACCTTGCCTGAGGGATACTCAATACGCATATATAAATTTTGGTAAAAATCGGTTAAGCCGTTGCGGAAGAGTACGGTAGCTAACATTGTGACATGCAAATTTTATATATTAGATTTATAACCTTTACCTCCCCCTTCTCAGTGAAGTTGACGTGCAGCCCGCTCTTGTGTGGTGAGCGCTCGGGCGCTAGGGGGGGTGCGTGCCCGCGCGGGGGTACGGGCGGTGGTGCCGCGTACGCCGCCGCCGCCGCCACGCCACACTCCATGCTGCAAGGGGCGCCGCCGCCTCGCTGTAACAATACAACATCGTAGTATTATATAAATGTATGAGTTGACCCAGTGGCGTGCACTGGCTTTTATAACAACGTAGGCAGTAATCCCCACGGATTGATATACCTATACCTATGCATAGGTAACTTGTCTTTACGAAATATCTAGAAAAGGTTCCTACCCATCTACTCACCCACAATACACAGGGCCTCCGTTAGCCTATGTCGTGAGTACAACAAAAAATGATCTAGCAATAACTCTATTAGTAGGTCGGGTAACCAAAATAGTAAGGTAGGCAGTGTCTTTTTACCTATATGGTGTGCACGCCACTGAGCTGACCGGGTAAATGTTACTTTGCTGTAGAAATTTAAAAAAAAATCAATCACATTTTTTATGGAAAGTGTGATATTTATGAACGATGCAGGATGCCACATAAGATGCTTGGAAATTTTCTCCGCCTACCCTCCTTTGGAGTTAGCCCTTAGTAAATGGCATTTTTAGTAAGTGGCTGGCTAGGATTTACTACATATCAGTTTACTAGAATTTGATGCGATGGATGACATCCATCACCCATCGCCGTTTTTATATGTGCTATATAAACTATTAGGTAAGGCAATGGAACCGAAGTGTGGTCCCACGTTGGGCGCCACCGTAAAATAATGTTGGGTGCCATAGTAACTCTCTAAAAGCAAACTAGTTGAAACACAGAAACTATGTGGAACTTGAATGATTGATTTGTGTTATGTAATAGTAAAGTTAATAATTAAAGTAACTATAATCGACATGGTGTATGTAAACGAATAATTAATAATAATTCCTTCTTTTTTTCCCCCTACATTTCCACTAGTATAATAATCTGGTCAGTTGTTTGTGGACTATGGGATAACCAGCGTAGACATGTTTAATATGTTTTATTGTAAACTATTTGTCCCGACAAATATTTGTTTTGTCGTAGGAAGATTTATCGGAAGAAATACTTTTCAAACCTTCCCTAGACTTGCACGAATAATTCAAGACCAAAATTAGCCAATTCGGTACAGTCATTTATATATCAAACGAGCTGTCTCGACAAACATTTGTTTTGCAACAGGAAGTCGCTTTTGTAACCCGTGTATTGGAAGAAATATACCTTATAAACCTTCCCTGGACTTCAATCTGTAATTCAAGACCAAAATTAGCCAAATCGGTCCAGCCGTTCTCGAGTTTTAGCCAGACTAACGAAGCAATTCATTTTTATATATAAGAAAATTGGATTATTGGTCGGTGAAAACGTAGGGTTTATAACAATTATATATTGTCAGTGCTGTTTGAAAAATACACTTCACGCCTTTTAATCCCAAAGCGGGGTAGGCAGAGACAATTGCTAAGCAAATGCCCACGGTTCACCAAGCAAATTTAAGCCAATGTGACCTGCCACGTGTGCGTTACAGGGTTCACAAACCTCAACTTAAATCCTACTTCAGCCTATTTCAAACTGTCGTTTAAACGATTATTTTTTTTGCAAAATCTCAGAGAATATTCTCCAGACGATCTCAACACTAATTTAAATGTAAGAAAGTTTGCCGACGCGACGTCCCTCGGGAATACTTGTAATCTGAACCATTTTACTTGACGTTTCATACAATTTTACTGTGATCCCTTTCAAGATGGCGTCACCTTTACGCCGAGTGTCACGTTAAAATGAAGCAAGTGGCGTTTAAACACGGAGTAAACTAGAGTTACGATGGGTCGACCTAATTCTACTTCCACGCTGAAGGATAGGTAAATGAATAATGAGCTCCGACGCCCCCCTTCCGCTGCTGCGGGCACAGCCCATCGACTGTCAATGGTGCTTAACTAGTTATTGATCGATAGTGACCTTTTAGTTATTGGCAATAGATTTTAAAATTGTACGCAAAATTCAGTACCTTTTTAACCTATTAGCACTCACTGTACTTGGAGACTGACAATTTATTTTAAACTCTATTACTTGGTAATAAAAGTCAAAAACAGTTAAAGAGTAAGTATTCATCTGGACAGAGAACCAAAGTCATCGACATAGCTCATCGTTTTAGTAAGCAGAAGTGGCAGTGGGCCGGCCATATTAGCCGTAGAACCGATGACCGTTGGGGAAAACGAGTTCTCTCATGGAGACCGCGTCTTGGCAAACGGAGTGTAGGACGCCCTCAGGCAAGTTGGACTGATGATATACGCAAGATGGCTTGCAGAAGCTGGATGCGAGAAGCCGAAAACAGAACACAGTGCCGTGCAATTGGAGAGGCCTATGTCCAGCAGTGGAGAAGTATGGGCTGATGATGATGATGATTCACCTGGGCGTTAATGGGTTAAGCGACTTCAATTCTTCTAGACATTTTAAATTCCACCACACGTACATATATATACTTTCTTTATGTTTGTTTACGGATAACTCCGTCGTTTATTATTTATGCTTTTTTTTGGGAAGGAAGAAGATATTTCCAAGGTAGTCCTATGGTAAGGAAATAAGGGTATGAAGATAAACCCGATTTACGTTAAAAATAAAAATTTATTATAGGGGCGATTTTTTCTTTAAAATATATAATTAATGTCGTATTTTGAGGTCATTTTCAGTCAGGCCATTTTGAGTCTTAGTATTTTTTAACCCCCGACGCAAAAAGAGGGGTGTTATAAGTTTGACGTGTCTGTCTGTCTGTCTGTGGCATGATAGCTCCCGATCAAATGAACCGATTTCAATTTAGTTTTTTTTTGTATTACAGGTGTTTTACAGGCGAGTGTTCATCCACTCAAAAGTTATGGGGGTTGAAAGTGGGGATGAAAAATTTTACTTAAGTAAATATGTCCAAGTGGGGTATCAAATGAAAGAGCACGACACGAATATTTAGAATCGAAGGTTTTTTTAAATTTTGCAATTTATATATTATTTAAGGCCTTAGAAGATTCAGACGTAAGAGTACATTCATCATCATCATCAGCCCATACTTGTTCACTGCTGGACATGGGCCTCTCCAATTGCACGCCACTGTGATCTGTTTTCGGCTACTCGCATCCAGCTTCTGCCAGCGTCTTGCGTACATTACACAAGAGTACATTGCTTACGACTAATGTAGTATTGTGTCCGTCCTCCATTTTTATTTTAATACTTACTTTTGAATTTATCTTTATGAAACAAAAATACAAATCTTTCATTGTTTTAAAACCATGTAGATAAGATTGTCTGACTTAGAAACAACAAGTATAAAATGTTTTTGCACGTGAATAGGGATTATAGAAGTAATATTCAATTCGACTCGTACGTCCGCGATAAAAAATCATAACAAAATATTATTCAATAGTTGTGAGTACATTCTGGGCTCACGGACTTGGAGTCATGTCCCACATTGGAATCACTTGGGGAACCGTAAATGTTTTTTTTATGCTTTGTAAGTACTATTATGTTTAGTTGTACGACCTTGTTGGTTATCCAAATTAAATAAATAAACATTTGCCCACCAGTTACAAGACCCACAGGGGTACCCTTTTATTTTATTTAGTGTTAATATCATTTAGTGCCCTTGAACTGTTCACTAGGCAGGGATGTATCCTGTCATCCAAGCATTTGTTAAATTAGTATTAAGTCATATTTATGTTAAGTATACTAAGATGCAAGCCCTGACGATATGAAAACGTGCCAGTTTATTCCCGGTTCTACTGGCCAGTAAAAGAAATTAAATCAAACCGGGGACGTATATACTTTTGTTTTTAAAATCATACATGACTTTCATCAAGTATTATACTACTGTATATCTGTATGTAACAGCACTTACAACGATGAAGGAATAAATGAATCGGGGTACCAAATACCCCGATTTGGGATTAAAAGGCGTGAAATGTATTTTTTTATGTACACAACGATGTTTCGTTTGCAAGAGTTCAGTAACACACGCCACCAGCTACTAACAACGTTGCTTTTAATCAAATAACTTGTGCCTATTATTATCTATCTAGGCATCGGGCGAAAGTGAAAAGTCCGCCGTATCACGACAGGCGGCGCGACTCCCCAACACGCACGTGTCTACTCCACGACCGGCATAATGCCATAGCACTGATTCCACGCGATAACAGCTATTATGTACAGTTATCATAATGTACAAAGTCGCTTCAATAATCACGCGTGGGATTAACGGAACCTTTCGAGAAATTTTTCGGTCGCGTACGTATTGATAAGTCCCTTCTTGTTTGGGAAATAGGTATGACGAAGTATAAGCGAAAAAACATTTTTTTGCCCAGTTTACAGGGCTACTAATTTGTTATATGATAGGTACTTTTTTTTTGTAGTTATTAACTCCTCTGAAATCTTTAGAGCATTCCAGTGAAGACATTCAATAAGGTTCAAAGTATGTGTTGGTCAAGTGGCAATATACTAGCCTTTGTTTGATTAAGGGTTAATATTACTGACTGTACCGTACTATGCGCTTATCTACCTATTGCGACGGTAGAGGCGGCATCATGCAAACTGATGCATTGATAATAAAATGCAATCAATCAAGGGCACCAATCTGTTTAGTTCATTAGTGTCTTATTGATTAATTTTATCATTCTTTGCTGCTTGCACAGCGGTAGGTAGATCACGCTTGTCAAGACGTCAAGGAAAGGAGATGAATGCAATCCACTCAACAAATCAGAACATACACACATCAAAAGTGTCTAGGGATCAAAAACATTTCTAACTCTAAAAAAATCTAATTTGTTTAAATCAAATCTAATCTTTTGGATTGGTCTCCTACCTAATTCCCCATACCTGACTTATCACCACATTTTGTATAAATTATGAACGAATTCAGTTTTTGCAAAATATATTCTTGATTGCAATCTTCTAAAATGTACTTGATCCCTAGACACTTTTGATGTGTGTATTACAGACTGTACCACACTATGTGTATATCTACCTATTGCGACGGTAGAGGCGGAATCATGCAAAATGATGCATTGATAATAAAATGCAATCAATCGACGGCATCAATCTGTTTAGTTCATTAGTGTCTTATTGATTAATTTTATCATTCTTTGCTGCTTGCACAGCGGTAGGTAGATCACGCTTGTCAAGACGTCAAGGAAAGGAGATGTAATTTTAGAATATTTGTTGCCACACCCAAACAGGGTTCGTTCTTAGATTTAAGACTTACGCAATAAATAAATATATACTGAATACTGTATGCAATCCACTCAGCAAATAACAACATAGTATAATATACAAATACACTTCACGCATTTTGGGCATATGAAGAGAATGGATGAAAGTCGATTGACGAAAGAGATTTATATGGGTGATGTAATGGGCTGGGTGAGTAGAGGTCGCCCCAGAAGGACATACATTGGACCAGATGGTGATGTCCTGGCCGAAGTGACGTTGAAAAAAAGTACTCGAACCGAAGGTCATGTATGAATGTAGATGAAGCGAAAGAGGTATGTCAGGACCGTGACAATGGGAGATCTGTAGTCCTCTGCCTACCCCTCTGGGAGAACGGCGTGAGACTAAATACACAAAGCTTAATTTATTTCATATTGTTGTATGTGTTACACTTCAACGCACGCCCCCCCCTTTTAATCCCAAAGCGGGGTAGGCAGAGACACTTGCTTATAAGCAAATGCCCACGGTTCACCAAGCGTATTTAACCCAACGTGATAGGGGGTGAGCCCATCTTCGTTATAGGGTTCACACACCTTGTGGTGTCCGGGTTTCATCACGATGTTGTCCTTCACCGTACGAGCGTTGCGTTGCGTACATAGGCTCTGAAAGAGTCCCATTGGTACACGCCCAGTAACCGGACTCGAACCCGCGACCTCCCGGTTACAAGGGTAAAAGTAAAGCCCATTTATTCCTTACTAATGTTATTGAATGGAAACTTAAGCATGTGTTATGTTTATTTCCGGGAAGTCCCTTGCTACTCCGGAAGCCGGTATTGGCAAGGATCCGGACTAATTCCATCAGATATGCTGAAGCGCAGTAATATGTCATATTGTATCATACACACACCAAAAGTGTCTAGGTATTGTGCTAGGAATCAAGTACATTAAGAATATACTTTACAAAAACTGAACTCATTCAAAATGTGGTGATAATTCATTGATACAGGCATGGGGAATAAGGTAGGAGACCAATCCAGAAGATTAGATTTGATTTAAATAAATTAGATTTTTTTAAAGCTAAAAATATTCTTGATCCCTAGACACTTTTGATGTGTGTATAATAGTAATATGTCAAAGAAAATGTTTGTCCCATCGCAGGATTATTTTACGACGGAAGACAGTCGCCGGTTCGATTCCCGCCGCTGAAATAATGCTTAAGTGATGGCCTCAGCACATTTTGTTCCAGTCCAGTCAGTATCCTAGTTCCGGATCACGTGACAGCAGAAAGTTCTTATGAAAGAAAAAAATGACATCCACTGCTGGGCACAGGCCACCCTAGATATTCATATTAATAGTTAAGACAGGGCAACGTCTGTCGAGTCCACTAGTAATAAATAAATGAACTCAATGTATGTGCCACGTGTAGGTAGGTATTGGCTATGTGCAAAGCGAGTAGTGGCAGACAGATAACGACCGCAGCGCACAACACGGCAGAAATTGGAAACAAATGCGGATGATCAGCTGTCAAAAGTGTTGATTGCAGTACAAAATCAAAGCAAAGAAATGGGCCATGACTGTTGATGCGTTGTTAACTTTTTCGTGTTGCGTTCTTACATGCTCGGCTAATACTAATTTATTGCCTTTTATCTCAGTTTGTGGTTGGAAACTAATTAAGTATGTGTAATAGTTTCAAACCCGGTTTTTATTATTATATTAATTTTACAAACTATTGAATAAATTTTTTGACGGGCTCGTTGGTGTAGTGGTCAGCATGTCTGCCTCTGGCCGTGGGTTCGATTCCCACCTCTGGTAGGTATATAGTATGAGGTGATGAGCTTTTAAGTACTTGTTGGATGTGTCTGTGTGTTTTATTTATATAAGTATTTAAAAGAAAAAAAAAGTATTTAAGTAAGAATATTTCGTTGTCTGATTTCCATAAACACAAGTGCTTTAGGCTACTTAAACATGGGAGAAATGGCAATGGTGTGTTGTCTGTAAAATATTTATATTTATATATTTAATTTCACTTAAATATTGTCAAAAATACTATTTTAATATTTGGTTTTATTTATATTTGCAAAGAAAACGAACAATATTTACATTGTTATTATTTGACAGCTTCCGCAAATGTTGTAAACGCTACGCGTCGCCACCGTCGCGCACATACCCACCTCTCCATGCCCGGAGCGTGCTTCGTGACGCATGATATTTATGCACATGCTCGAATTGTGCAATGAATGTTACATTATAGCATGTTAAACATTTACTTGTCCTATAGAGCGGATCGATGCCACGTCGCATCTAGGAACTAGTATCTGTAGGTTAGCCGTGTGGTGACGGGTAATTAGAATACATATTCATGGTTCCAATTAAAAATGTCGGTAGTCCAATTTCAGGAATATTTACTTTTGTACACCGTTAGATTGGCGATATTAAGATCTATAAACTTATTACGTATATTACATCACGTAAAGATACCAAAGATTATAAGCTGTTGTAAATTTGAAGTATGTACCACAAGTAGTTTAGTTTTAATATGCAAAACTAACTTCTATCTTCTCTCCTGAACATGTTCCGTTTTGTAGATTGGACTTTTATACCGATCGATAGTTGTCCTTTTCCGGGCGAAGCCGCGGTCGGAAAGCTAGTAAATCATAAACTATCTGGGTTATGTCAATTGGCATCTCTGAATCACTCAGTCACACCGCTGATGCACTGTCACTATCTTGTCTTGTCAATATCTTTCTCTCAACTGATACTCTAATGAACACACAAAGTGAACACACAAAACTTGTACGTACTAACGGGCTTCGACTCATGTGGGTCACTTACGAAAGAAAACTCGGGTCGAGATGGTCCCACGACACGCTCCGTGGCCTCTGATATGGTTGGTATAAGGTACAGTCATGAACACTAAGAACGTTTGCCATTCAAACGTGACCCAGAAGAGCGTGTAGTTTCTTACACGAGAGATGCCTGCTTATTTCATTCTTTGCAACATTTCTAGACCAATAATCACAATACATAGAATATATTTGTTAGATTCGCATCGAGTAACTGTTTTA
>SJJU01031792.1:0-11795 GCA_012932125.1 Conopomorpha cramerella | reverse complement strand
TATTCCCGAGGGAAACTTACAGATTTTCGTAGGAATAGATAAAGCTTTTTTCTCATAGTTTTCCTTTAAATGACCACACATATAACCGAAGTCCATGTGGGCGAAGCCGCGGCCGTAAGCTTAGTTCTGAAATAAGAAAATTATCTAGAAGCGTTTGGAGTTGGATACTTTCATGCATTTCCTCGTGGTACTAGTCGAGCAACGCTTATTACTGTGGGTGAAACCTCGTTATGAACCCGCATCAACCTGACAAGGTGTGTGGCCCTTATAACGGCGCAGCTGGACTCGCCCCGTCACGAAATTAATTAGGCCACGTGACATGGGGCAATTATGGACTTAGCAGGTGCCCTACGACATATGCTAGGCAATCAGTATTTCTATTATTTTTGACGATGTAACGTAATTCATATTTAATGTAAAAAAATCAACATTTAAATGTAATTTTGATACAGACGAAAACCGGCAGAGGGTTCCTCAGGTATTTTTTTAATTTTATGTACGCTTAATCTATGCATAACTTTTATACAGTAGTCTTATTTCGATAATTCTGTTTTTAAATGAAAAGTGTATAGGACATTAGGTAGTTTCGTTAAGTTAACTTAACTAAATGAGTGGCTGGTGTCCCAGTTGGTCGGGATACTTGACTTTGCAACGCGGGAGGGTCGCGGGTTCGAGTCGGCTACGGACACGTTACCAATGGGACTCTTTTTTCAAGAGCCTATGGTAGCACAACGCAACGCTCCCTACGGTGGAAGGAGACTCGGTGATGAAACCCGCACACCACAAGGTGTGTGAACCCTATAACGGCGATCGGCTCATCCCCTGTCACGTTGGGTTAAATACGCTTGGTGAACCGTGGGACTCTGCCTACCCCGCGCGTGCCTAAAGGCGTGAAGTGTATTTATTATTTTTTTAAAATAAATATTGAGCTCTAAGATAAACGCTTTCATATCATTTCAAAAGCAATTTTTTTTTGCTATTTCAGTATTTTTGGTAGTTATTTTTTTTTGTGAAAAAGTTTTACTTGTTCATATGTAGAATAAAAGCGGAAACGGTAGCCTGTTGCCCAACCATTGTTTACCGGAACCCAACGTAATATTATGTTAACTGGGTCACGGATTAACCTCATGGGCACAGTTAAATTTCATTGAGCTCCAAAGGCTTGAGTAAATATCCGGCTTTAATGTAGCCGGAAGGTGACAGCGAATAGAATACATGTGTTACCACTCCAGCCCGATGTTTTCCGTCTTGGGAGTCGTAAGAGGCGACCAAGGGCACTCACTCAAGGGAGTTAAACCACAACACCACTGCGATCGCCAACCCGCCTGCCAAGCGAAGCGATCATTATTATGGAATAAATTATCATGGAAATCATCAGGGGAGGCCCTCATCTAGCAGTGGACGTCATATGGCTGATATTGATGATGATAATGAGGAAAAATCCGGCCTCAAGTTAGATAGGATAGTTCTTCATTTATCTATGCAAAAAGGTTAAATACCTACCGGGGGTTAATGGAGTTTCGTGACGTCACTAAAGCCGGTTGGTGTATGTGTGTGTGTGTGTTTTGTTTCTATTGATTTCAGGGGACTAGTGACGTAGTGGGAACAAACAACCAGCTGCAGTCATCATAGCGAACAGCGGTTTTTGATATCGATTGAAAGTTATATTTTTTTGCAGTTTATTTTAAACTAATTTATATACATTACCAATTTAAGCTTCTAATAAATAAGTAGAGCTTTTCACAAAAAATAAACCACCGACCAAACTTAATGGAAAAAAATTACTTGCATTATTGTATTTTTTTTTCTTTCTGCCTCGGGAGATGGCATTTTGTATGGAGATGAACAATTTTTTTTCTTTTCCCCACATTGTCGCCATAGAAAAGTTGTTCATATTGAAGAGCCCAACAACGATTCCAAGACAATTGCTCGGGGTCCGTGTAAAAACACGTAGTATAGTATAAGTAGTAAATAATACTAATATAACAGACTAGTGGACGCCCCGTGATTTCATTCGCGTAGTTTAGTAATACCTGCATCCCAAATTTTAAGCGTTTAACTTGAGCGGTTTAGATTTTTCATACAAAAGTATTTTCCCGTTAATTCCCGTTCCCG
This sequence comes from Conopomorpha cramerella, assembly GCA_012932125.1. Taxonomy (NCBI): domain Eukaryota; kingdom Metazoa; phylum Arthropoda; class Insecta; order Lepidoptera; family Gracillariidae; genus Conopomorpha; species Conopomorpha cramerella. The sequence goes on along the minus strand of SJJU01031792.1, from coordinate 9,680 downwards.
TGAGCATTTCTGGAATACCTTTCTTAGTGCACCCCTACGGTATCTAAGCTACGTCCGTTCCAAATATCAAGTTCCTAAGTTTAGCCGTTTGGGCTTGCGTTGATATGTCAGTCAGTCAGTCAGCTTTTCCTTTTATATATTTAGAAGATACTTCGCTTAATCTAAATACTTGCAAAATATTAATATTAAGTGATGTTTAATAGCAATCAGAAAGATGGTTGAGATCAAAGTATCTTACCTAAATAAAAAGTTATATTGTTGTTAATAATTCAAGCTTTTTCGTTTATTTATTCAGTATCAATGTGACCAGGTATTATGTATGGCTTCAAGCGAATGACGGAGACTGCGTGGCGCCGCCGCCGCCGCCGCCGCCGCCCCAATTTCCCGCTCAAACTGAAAACTGTAGCTGGAAAAACCGCGGCAAAACGAGCGAGTAGGGTCAGTCGCGCGCGTCGCACCGACATGGACGGACGTCCGCGTCACCGCTCCGCCTAAATACGCGATACGATAAACCAAAAAATCATCAATTAAAACTACACTTCAATCCGCAATAATTACCGCCTTAAAACCCTCTGTAGATAATAGTAATCCCACAATTTCTGCATAGAACTGTTAGTGTTTAATCTGTGTACGTATTGACTGACCTGATTTTTATTTTCAAATTCGTATTTTTGTGTTTCGTGTGCCATTACGATAAACTTTGGACAGTTTGTTTCATCTTGGCTGAGTAATAAGGTTAGTTTAAATATTATTAGCATGTCTTACCTATATAGTAAGAATAATTTCGGTACATTATTATACAAACATTTAGGAGCACAATTTCGAAACTAATTGTGCTCCCAAATGTTTGTAGTTTTGTTTATTTTTCTACAAAAAAACTTTCTTCAGATCGGTGATGCCCTGGCCGAAGGTGGCGTGAAAAGTACTCGAAACCGGAGGTCATGTATGAAAAGATGTATGAATGTAGATGAAGCGAAAGGGGTATGTCAGGATCGTGACAAATGGAGATCTGTAGATCTCTGCCTACCCCTCTGGGAGACAGGCGTGAAATGGATGTATGCATGTAAAAAACATTCATGTGAATATTCATTTTAAATACAAATAAAACAAACGATGTTTATAATACAGTATTGATTGACTAATTGTAGTTTTATAGTCGACATGATCTAACCCTTTCTACTAATTTGTTCTAAATAAAAACCATACACCTTAAACTCTCCTGAACATTAAAAATGCCACTTAATAAAGATACTTGCTGAAAGCTTTTAAAAACCACCTTGCTCACTTAAAAAACAGTAGGAAGGCACTTAGATGGTCATTTATATCATCATCAGCCACATAACGTCCACTGCTGGACGAGGGCCTCCCCCAATGAGATCCGTCATTTGGGGTGAAATGCCAGTAATCGCCACGCTTGGCAGGGGGGTTGGCGATCGCAGTGGTGTTGTGGTTTAACTCACAGAGAGCGCTGCTGCCCGTACTCTGGAGAGCTCCCTCGGTCGTCTCTTACGACCCCCATGACGGGAAAAGTTGGGCTGGGGTGGTGACATATGTATTCTATTCGCCATCACCACACGGCTAATTCATTCATTATATACACTTACACTTTACATTGTAGATGCCTTCAATGAGTTAGTATATTTAGTAGAGTTTAGTACTTCACGTTCTTAGCTTTTATCCAGGCTTGTATTACCATCCATCTCTAGGAGCTTTAAAGCTCAGAGAACGCTTCGGAACTCCCAGTTGTTGAACACATTCGTGGACACTGAAAATAAGGCAATGGATGTTTTATTTTAATCACATCGGCGGGCAGGCTGCGTCCCGGAAATGGTTAATTAGCCTGACACAAAGGAAGTAATTTCATTTCACACAGGTGCTTGTTCATGGCTGTAGTTTTTACCTTTATTAACATTTTTGTAAAGAAAATAGCAACTATTATATATGTAAACCTTACAGTCATTTATTTACATTCTGTTACTTTTACTGCCTTACTAGGTAATATAAATACATAGTTAGATACTACCCTGTTATAAGACAAGTTAAACTTAACTCCTGTTTCTTTCTTACGATTGGAAAACTAACAAAGTGTGAAGAGATAAACTATAACTTTATAGTACTCCTTAAAACATTTATATTACTAAGGTGGTAAGGATTTTATCGCCTTCGTGTGCCGTATAGTTCTTACCCAGCGATACTTTCACGATTTTACTAAGAACCAGATCGTAAAATGCGAGGGGAAACCATTTGAAAACAAGTTTGACGCAGTGATATCTCTTTATGACATGCATGTATGCAGCTGAAGTGGCAGTGGGTCGGCCATATTAGCCGTAGAACCGATGACCGTTGGGGAAAACGAGTTCTCGAGACCGCGTCTCGGCAAACGGAGTGTAGGACGCCCTGTGCAATTGGAGAGGCCTATGTCCAGCAGTGGACAAGTATGGGGGCTGATGATGATGATGATGATGCATGTGTGAAGAGCTGTGTATGGTTAAATCATTTTTTAAAGAAACGCGCACTGACATATTAAAAGCTCAGCTCCAACCACGGCACATGTAACTGTGTCGAAAAGTCGAGGAAACAAAGAAGGTAAGCTGAATGCTTATCTTTGGTTAATTTTGACGCTGTAATACCAGGTTTAAACTTTCAATATAACTGTATGGTTGTGGAAGAGGCGCAATAGATTTGTCAGGACAAGTGACAAAGACGTTGAGGTCAATAGAGAAGATTACATTTGATTTAAATCTAATATATAAAATTCTCGTGTCACAGTTTTCGTTGCCATACTCCTCCGAAACGGCTTGACCGATTATTACCAAATTTTATATGTGTATTCAGAGTAGGTCTGAGAATCGGCTACTATCTATTTTTTATGCATCTACCAGTTGTATTTCTCCCAATACACGGAGTACAAAGGCAACTTATTATGGCAAAACAAATGTTTGCCGGGGCAGCTAGTAAATTATATTATTTTTAGAGGTAAAAATGTTCTTGATCCCTAGACACTTTTGATGTGTGTATTATATGAAACTCAAAGTCCTGACTGCTCAGTCAGGACTAGCCTAGCCTAAACCCTTGACCCTAGAAAGCTGAAATTTGTGAAATGCGACAGGATTTTTCCAAATTCATCCCCTATAGATGGAAAAAGGGGAGTACAAGTTAATATGAGAAAAACGTTAATTGTGGACTTTTAGTACCAAAATTTCGTGCTTTTAAAAAAGCTTTAGAACTATAACTCCAAAAATGTTTAACACTTCGAACAAGCCTTTGACCACCATCCTGCCTGATGTTAAGCAGCGATGCGGTCTACGATGTAGCGCACTTGTTCATTAGGTACCTATTTACCCACGACTGAATACCTTCAGACTGTACTGTGCAGGAAACACACAAATCACAACGTTAACTGCAGTACTTAAATTGCGCGAATGGAATCGCGCTACGTCCACTAGATTGAGGACAATTTTGAAAGTTTTTCTGCTATTCAGCGACAGAAAAACACAGACTAATGTCATACGAGCTTATCGCGCAAGTTATAAATAATAAATAAATAAATATATTAATATAAGGTATATATATAGCCGGGACATTTTTTTTTTTTACACACGGTCGCCTGACCCCAAACTAGGATACCCTGTACTATGGGGGCCAGAGACTGATATACTTACATAAATACTCTTAAATACATACATAGATAAATAAAACACCCAGACGCACACAACAAATGCCTCAGCTCATCACTAAAGCATTATGTCCGTGGCGGGAATCGAACCCGATGCCCTGACCACTAGTCCATGACGGCCGTCATTATGACCGTTACAAACCACGGAATGGAAAAAGAAATCCCCGAGGATCAATTGGGAGCGTTTGATATGACCTTTGGGTGTAGCGGTGAGGGATTGACGCGGTTCTTCAACGGTCAAAGGAATACAAAGCCCCATCTTATTTGTCACTTCGGTGAAAGAGCGAATCGAGATATCAAATGTGAAAGATTAAACTCCCTCATTTTAATACAAAACTCCGTTTATAATGTTTTATTTGGTTGAAGAACGTAATTTGAAATAAATTTTATCTGGTTGCCGTTTGATACTTTTAATTCGAAGTATTTTTTATACTTGCTAATAAACCATGTAACAAGCAAAGTGATGAGTATGAATGTGGAAGGATACAAGGGAAGAGGGAGACCAAAGAAGGTATGGATGGACTGTGTGAAAAATGATATGTGCGTGAAAGGTGTATCTGCAGAGATGACGAATGATAGAGATGAATGGCGAAAAGAAACGTGTTGCGCCGACCCCACCTAGTGTGGACAGGAAAATGATGAATTCGTAGTATTTTTTATTTTTACTTCGTACCTTTATACCTAAAGTGACATTGTTAGCATAGCATTGATGTCTAATACAGATTGTAAAAGGATCCCGAGCAGTGGTAGCCGAGCAGGCAAAAATTTTTCTATTTAGTACTTACTTAAGTCCTATGGTACCCCAGTGGTACAAAGGGACTTTACAAGATGGCGCCACGCCGTCCTGTCCTCTGCGACTGATCTGGCATCGCACCAGCTCAGCCCTCGCGCTCTCAGCTCGCCGTCGACGGTGCGCCGCCACGTGTGCACGGGGCGTCCAGGTCTGCGTCGACCTCCCCCAGGCTGCCACTCGAACGCGATGCTCGCCTTGTTGGACTTCCCTCTTCGGATCGTGTGACCAATCCACCGCCATTTGCGTTGTGCAATCTCCTCCCCAATAGGGATTTGACCGCACTGTGCCCATAGGTCCTCGTTCCGTATCGTGTTCGGCCAGAATACGCGGAGGATCGACCTCAGGGATTTATTCACGAACACTTGTAATTTGTTCGTGAGACCCTTTGTCACTCTCCACGTCTCACAGCCGAAGAGTAGAACCGATTTGACGATGGAATTGAAGAGGGAAATCTTGATGCGCCGCTTGAGGACTTTGGACTCCCACACCGGTCTCAACTGAGCAAAGGCTGCCTTCGCTCTGTTTATTCTTGCTGCGATGTCTTCGTCTGTTCCCCCATGACTGGTTATAGTGCTTCCAAGGTAAACAAACCGGGAGACCGTCTGCAAACCGTCACCCTGGAGCACGGTTAGGTGGGTGTTTGTTGACTTCACCCTCATATCGACGGTTTTGCGCCTATTGATTCGCAGAACCATTTTTTCTGAAGCCACGCGAAGGTCTTCTAGCTTCTCTTCCGACTGGGGTAAAGTTGGCGAAATCAGGACGATGTCGTCGGCTAGTCGAGGTTTTCCATTATACCTGAGCCCCATTTGATGCCTCTTGAGGATGATGTCACTTCATGCATTATGTCGTCCAGTAAAAGAATAAACAAGAGAGGAGACAGAAGGCAACCCTGCTTAACGCCGGCGCTGATGCTGATGGGTGCTCCCAGCTCCTTATCGTGCACCACTCTGCAAGTACTGTCTTCGTACAGGGCGCGGATTATGGAGATGATCTTGTCTGGGATTCCTCTGCGCCTTAGGCTAGACCATAGTGCGCTCCACTTCACAGTGTCGAAGGCTTTCTCAAAATCAACAAACACGACGTACAGTTCGGATTGCCATTCGACACTTTGTTCTATGAGAATGCGCAACGTATTGGTGTGGTCAGCACAAGAGCGACCAGGACGGAATCCAGCTTGCTCGTCACGAAGTGTGTCCGTTACTTTTTCCATTATGCGGTTGAGCAGTATCTTCGCTATTACCTTTGCGGCAGCAGGTAACAAGGTAATGCCGCGCCAGTTGTCGCATACGGATAGATCCCCCTTCTTTGGAACTTTCTATTTAGTATCGATGAAAAATATTTTTTTCATTTCCCCACATTGCATTGTCGCCATAGTAAAGTTGTTCATATTATCCAACAACGTTTCTAAGGCCATTGCTCGGGACTTTTTACGATCTTTATATGAAACATTTTCATGGAGAGGTTTATATAACTGCGTTGGGAAGTACTTTTACATTATTTTGTTCCGTCTAAGGTAGAAAAGTTTGCCTTTCCATACAAAGGTACAATCAGCTAATATACACATATAATAAACGAATATATGTGTGTACAGCAGTGGCGTGCACACCATATAGGCAAAAAGACACTGCCTACCCTAGTATTCTGGCTACCCGACCTAATAAAAGAGTTATTGCAAGATCTTTTTTTGTTGTACTCACGACATAGGCTAACGAAGGTCCTGTGTGGTGAGTAGATAGATAGGTTATACCTATATCTCACAAATACAGGTTACCCATACATAAGTGTCAATCCTTTGGGGATTACTGCCTACCTTGTCGTAAAAGCCAGTGTACGCCACTGGTGGACAATGTTTCTGTCTGATATTTTTTTAAAGATACGCGCCCTGATAATAAACATTGTCAACTTAATATCCGGTTAAAACTATGAACATAGTGTTTCTGTCTCATACTAAGGCTCATGAATCCAGAAGAAAAATCAATGCATATTAAGTAATGCTTGAGGTTTATTTGTCTCTATCTGACACTTGTCATTAGAGCCAGACAAAGGATACAATTTACCCGATCAGTAGTGCAATTCTCGTATTTTCGTCGATACTAAAAACGTCTCAACTTAGTCCAAACTCTCTTGTTACTATCGTTCTCGTGTTACTATCGAATTTCAATAGTACGTCAACGGTTCGGAATCGTCAAAGCGTATTCTCGTAAACAAACAAAACTAAAATTACTCTTCTCAAACAAACGGTAGGTATAATGGTAATTGTTTAACTCGACTAAACTCGAGCGTAAGCTAAACCAAAACGTAATCGTGATCGAGCAAAAATACGAGAATTGCACTACAGTGCTTGGTTCACGTTTCAGAATACGTGCCTAAATTTCTTCCAAAATACACTCGTGAGCAAAAATTCCGGGTCATATGTAACAATTTAATAAATTATATAATACTGAAAGTAGTACACATTGAATAAAAGACAATAATACTATAGAACTTTCTTCTATTTTATTGTCTTTAAAAACAGTTTCTTTCACTCAGCTATCTCTCCTCGATTGCAGAATATTTTGATGTGTTGTGTACACAAAATTGTATGTGGCCCGTAACTTTTGCTCACAAGGGTAGCTAGAAAAAAAACCGAATAGAACGAACCGTTCGGTAGCCAAATTATTTTTTATTACGCACCTTTGTATGATTCTACCCGTTCGTTTAATACGCTCGGTCATATAGTAACTCAGTGGCGTTCTATTTATAATTTAAGAGGCAACCATCATGACCCGTTTCTCGTTTACAGCAGATTGGTGGGTTAAGTGTACGGGAACGACGAACTCTCGCCATTTTTCCTTAGCAACATTGTTATTATTTTCTTGCTAGTTTAAATGTATTGAATGAATTGATATTCATATGTTTATTGCATTCATGTTGTAACAAGGTCTTATAATTATATGGTAAGGTAACAAACATGAACGCATGAACGCTGTAAGTACAAAATGTCAGGCTTCTTGTACTTCTATCCTTCTCTGACGTCTTACTAAATGAGCGAGATAGAACTATAACAAGTCTGTTAGGTAGATACAACTAACAGTCAAGTACATATATTCTTCTTTGGTCATTTATGACCCTAACGACGTTTCTAAGACCATTTCTCGGGGTCATTGTACACTCCGTATAAAATAAACTGTAGTTTGATTTAGTTACAGATATAAAACATCAAAAAGATTTTTTCCTGACCTACCGTTTATATGTATGAAGTGTTTCTTCCAGTTTCTTCCCGGTTCTTCTGGCCAGTGAAAGTAAGAAATGAATACGAACCGAGGACGTTTACCTACTTTTGTTTTTAAATCGTCTCTCATCGGCTTTCATAAAGTTTTGTGTTATTTACTTATTTAAATAGGTAAACTAACAAGAAAATACATAAACACATTTTTATAGTTGCAGTTTGTAGTTATAGACGCATACATTATATAGGGATGTCTTACTTAAAGGCTAACACTGAAATACTTACTATTATCATAAAATACTTATCAATAAAAATAATATACATAAAAATAGTGTGAAACTAATTACATACAAGTTTAGAGTCTTTAAAAATACCCAGATTAACAACATTTCGCATGAAGGAGGAGGAAGGAGTTGCATGATAGACCCATCCAATGTAGAGTCGAATGACGAGCCAGTTTGCTGCAGCAATTGTCTACGGAAAACAGCTTGTAAGCGCCCGATCGGTGTATACGGTACATGTGTCTACACACGCCAAAAGTGTCTAGGGATCAAGAACATTTTTAGCTCTAAAAAAACTAATTTATTTAAATCAAATCTAATCTTCTGGATTGGTCTCCTACCTAATTCCCCATGCCTGTATAAATGACTTATCACCATATTTGTTAAATTCAGTTTTTGTAAAATATATTCTTGATTGCAATCTTCTAAAATGTACTTGATCCCTAGACACTTTTGATGTGTGTAGTATAACGATGAAAATAACCTTATTTTGAGTTTTAATTTATAGGTACATATAAACACTTACCCTCGTATACATAAAGTTAGAACAGCTCTAGTACACTGTTAGTAAAGGTCTCATAACCTGGTCACGTGTACGCCAAATACGGACAAACCAATCTAAATTGATATACGTCAACTAGTTTGTTAATGTTTTAACTTTTTATGAATAGAGGTTAGAAACAACTTAATTTACAAATAGCTAAGTGTGTGTGTGTGTTTTGGAGAGGCTCATGTCCAGAAGTGGACAACTGTGGGCTGATTGTGGGCTGTAGCTCGATATGTCCCGGGGGCAGTGGTAGGCGAAGTGTAACAGCGTGAAGAAGTTTGGCCGAACTTGTAGCACAGGGTTGTTATAAGGTTAACAAACTCCGCGTAATAAGTTAGTCGTAGGCTACACTATGAACTTTGCCAGATGTTGCTCACCCCCTGTCACTTTGTGTTAAACACTGTGGGCATTTGCTTAGCAAGTGCCTCTGCCTGCCGCGCTATGGGATTAAAAGGCGTGCAGTGTATTTTTTTTTCTCAATATTGTTCACAGCTGTTATTTTAACAAAGGTAAACTCGAGCTTGTATTTAATTATATTCGCGCCGATGTACCCGGTGAACATTATTGAGTTATAATGACGGTGGGAGTTTAATTTATTTTATGTTAATTTACGGATATTATTGGAACTTTGTTACTAAAGATAAAATGAATTCGCTGACCAGGCACACGTTGTTTTGCGAATATACATTATTAACAATGTTTTTTTACTATTATAAATATGCATTCATACACACAAATCTTCCTTAAGAATCGCTCTATACTAAAGAGAATCGCACGAAAATTCATTACCTAGTTTCAAGATCTAAGCATGTATAGGGACAGACAGCGGGTGGCGGCTTTATTTTATCATCATCAGCCCATATTTGTCCACTGCTGGACATAGGCCTCTCCAATTGCACGTCACTGTGATCTGTTTTCGGCTTCTCGCATTCAATTTCTGCCAGCCATCTTGCGTATATCATCAGTCCACCTTCCTTGAGGGCGTCCTACACTCCGTTTGCTGGTCTCCAGTCGAGAACTCGTTTAGCCCCAACGGTTATCGGTTCTACGGCTAACATGGCCGGCTCACTGACACTTCAGCTTGCTAAAACGATGAGCTATGTCGATGACTTTGGTTCTCTGTCAGATCACTTCATTTCTGATTCGATCCTTCAGAGAAACGCCGAGCATAG
>SJJU01031787.1:0-10398 GCA_012932125.1 Conopomorpha cramerella | reverse complement strand
CTCGGTCGCCTCTTACGACTCCCATGACGGGAAAAGTTGGGCTGGGGTGGTGACACATGTATTCTATTCTATTCGCCGTCACCACACGGCGTACTATGGGTGCCAGAGACTGATATACTTATGTAGTAATATATTATTTTAAATACATACATAGATAAATAAAACACCCAGACGCACACAACAAATGCCTCAGCTCATCACTAAAGCATTATGTCCGTGGTGAAAATCAAACGCGCATCCGTCGTCTTAGAGGCAGATGTCCTGACCACTAGTCCATGACGGCCGTCTAATAAAATCTTTATTAGCCCCATGACGTCCACTGCTGGATTGCGGCCTCTCCCAATGATTTGAGCATCACCACGCTTGTCAGGTGGATTGGCGATCGCAGTGGTGTTGCGGTTTAACTTTAAGTCGCGGGTATAGTATAATCGGTATCTAATGAACAAGTGTGCTCCATCGTAGACCACATCGCTGCTTAACATTAGGCAGGATGATGGTTGTTCATTGTGTTTAAATAAAAGTAAAGGTGAATCGTGGGCATTTGCTTACTAAACAAGTGCCTCTGCTACAGGTTTAACTCACAGAGAGCGCTGCTTCCCGTCTTCTGGAGAGTTCCCTCGGTCGCAAAGACCCCCACGACGGGAAAAGTTGGACAACTTGGACAGACAATAATACTGACCCGCACCTACCTTTTTACATGCTGTGTAGATAATAGATTAGTATTAAGTACGCCATTACACAGTGCATTTAGTATTATTGCAATTATGTTTAAATCTTAATATATAAAAATCCAGTGTCATGATGTTTGTTCCCAATGAACTCTTCACCAAGGCTACCGATATTCACAAAAGTTGGCATTTCAATGTAATTTCGTCCAATTTGAGAGATAGGATAGTTTATATTTCGTGACATCTACTGCTGGGCACAGGCCACCCTGGAGGTTATACTAATTTTATATTCATATTAATAGTTAAGACAGGACAACGTCTGTTGGCAATTCCTCCGGGTACTCCCGGGACCCGCTCTGCTCGCGACACGGAGGTCATCGTGGGGGTTTAGTCGGTAAGAGTCCGACACTACCTCGTTCGCTGTCCCCACGGCGGCGGGGTGTCCATGAGGATTCCCTCACGTAAAAAAAAAGACAACGTCTGTCGAGTCCACTAGTAAATAAATAAAATTTGAGCCAATGACTCAGTCTAACTTGTCGTCAATGTCAAAATGTCTCGGATGATGTATCTCGGATGACGTAGAGTCTTGAGATACCAGATGCTGTCACGTGCTTGTCCCAGACTCTTGTGTTTCTACAGATTAGATACGTATGACAAAGGCAGTGACAAGTTTAGTAAGGCCGTGATACGACCAAACTTTATTTGACAGCAATGGGGAATTTTATCGATCAGTGCGATCGCCAACCCGCCTGCCAAGCGTGGCGATTACTGGCATTTCACCCCAAATGACGGATCTCATTGGGGGAGGCCCTCGTCCAGCAGTGGACGTTATGTGGCTGATGATGGGGAATTTATTGCTTCCTTTCTTTCTTTCGAAATAAAGACAGTAATGACAGTTCTCCACCCGAAAATCTGTCAGAAAAACGTCAAAGAAAATTTCCCATTGGAAATGTTTTATCATTTCACCTAAATGGTATGGTTTTTGAAACCACAACTCGGTTGTGGCTGTCAAAGTTTCATAACTTAAAGTATTTCTTCGAATATTCTTGATTTGGAAGATGAACTGGGTTTTTATTTCTACGAGTATTTATTTTTTTCTTTTATTAATTCAGACGAGAATGTGATGTGTTAATGGATTTTTTTTAAGGAAACCCGCACTGACATGATATTAAATGTTTAAAATGGGTATTATAGCGCGAAGATTAACCAAAAGATAAGCACTAAAAGTTGAGCTTACCTTCGTTGTTTGTGTTTCGACACAGTTACATGTGTCGTGGTCGCGAGCTGACTCGAAGGTAAGCTGAATGCTTATCTTTTGGGTAATCTTCGCGCTATAATACCCGTTTTAAACATTTAATATTAATGGACTTTATAGAACACTTAATATATTTACTAACATAATAATAATCTACAACGCACTTTTGGTGATAATTATCTTAAAAAAATCCAAAAGTTTGTATTTTTATGTAGTAGAATTAATTTCGCTGCATCACCGCCGTGTTCACTCCTCTATAATTTGGCCGACGACAACAAATGTTGCAACGAATCGCCGTAACAGTTTGTAGTAGTACCTATTTAAAGACTGTCGCGCTGCTCTACCAGCTTTTGAAACACAAATATCAGTGAGTGCAGTAACATCTTTAAGTCAACATAAACAAAAGTAAACAATCACGCAATTCAATCGTAATAAGGCAGCTGATATATTACTCTATCACGACCACTTGACACTAAAATACTTCTCCAGATAAATAGAATATTCTGTTATCAATAACATAATAACTGTTGGGCAAGGCGGTCGCTTCCATGCCATCGGAATGACGATAACACTGAACTCTGTGGCTGAAGACGAAGGTCGACCAGTGAGACGGAGACTAGCAAAAATCGCCCATAATGCCTGCAGTGGCAAAACTGTGAAGAAAAGACTGCCGATCACTGATTGGCTACCGAAATACGACTCCGGAACACTAGTGCAAGATTTCATTGCTGGCATCACAGTTGGCTTAACAGCTATACCTCAGGGTATAGCTTATGCAGTGGTCGCTGGACTGTCGCCCGAATATGGACTGTACTCTGGTTTGCTCGGTGGATTCATCTACCTGGTCTTCGGAAGCTGTAAGGACATCACTGTCGGTCCCACGGCCGTCATGTCAGCTATGGTTGCCAAATATGTATCCAACTACTCCACGGACTTTGCTGTCCTAGCTGCATTCTTATCTGGTATTGTAATACTTCTGATGGGTATACTGAACTTGGGATTCCTCGTCGATTTCATATCTACACCGGTGATAAAGGGTTTCACCATGTCGGCAGCCATACAAATTGCAGCGTCTCAATTGAAATCGCTGCTCGGCTTGAGCGGGAACAGTGGAAATTACTTTGCCGAATCCATGTACAATTTCTTCAGAAACGTCAGAACGGCGAAATTGTGGGACCCTGTGCTTGGATTCTCTACCATAGCGCTTTTATTTGCACTGAAAAATTTAGGCGCAGGATGCAAGAGGACTGACAAGTTATCAAAAAGTACTAGATGGTTTATTTCATTGGCCAGAAACGCCATTGTTGTGATCCTTGGAATGATAATAGCTTACACTCTCGAAGTTACAATTGGTGTTATACCAGTGAACATTATTGGCGAAATAGAAAGTGGATTACCCCAGATTAAACTCCCACCCATGAGCACTACAGTGAAAAACGAGACTTATGAATTCCAAGACATGCTGAATGCCCTCGGACCTCAGTCTATAGTGCTACCGCTAGTCGCTATTCTTGAATCTGTGGCAATAGCAAAGGCTTTCTCCGGCGGCAAATTAGTTGATGCCACGCAAGAAATGATCGCTCTCGGCTTGTGCAATATTATCGGTTCGTTCATCAGCAGTATGCCAGTTACAGGATCGTTCACTCGCACAGCTTTGAACCACGCTTCCGGTGTCAGGACAACTGCCGGTGGGATCTTCACGTGTTCGCTGATATTCCTTGCGTTGAGTCTGCTCACGACGTCGTTTGCATACATCCCGCGGGCGTCGCTCGCCGGACTCATTGTAGCGGCAATGGCTTCTATGATTGAACGTGAAGTGTTCGGACGTCTGTGGCGGACGAGCAAGCGTGAATTTTTCGTGCTGATTCTAACAATGGCTGTCAGTTTGACGTTCGGACTCGAGTACGGCATTGTGACTGGGGCTATTCTCGAAGCGCTATGCTTATTTTACAATAACGCCCGGCCGAAGGTTGACGTTACAGTATGCAAAATTGATGATGCCGAAGTGCTTTTAGTGTCTTTGAACGGTAACTTGTCGTATTGCGCCGCGGAACATTTCAGGGCATTGGTCATGAAAGTATCCAGAACAATGGACTGTGCTATTGTAGTCGATGGAACGGCTCTGGTTGGAATGAACACCACTGTGGCAACAAATATGACTTCACTGTGCAAAGATCTTGAGAACTCATCAAAGACTGTCCTTTTTCTAAACTTCAGACCCGATTTCCAAAATATGCTTATAGAAATATATCCCAAAACTATTGCTTATTTCGTACAAGGACAAGTCGAAGATTGTGTCAACGTGAAAAGAAATTGCGAAATGACACTGTGTGTGGATAGCTGTCAAAAGCTACATTGATTTTATGTCTCAATATCTAGGTTAACATTTTATTTATTTAGATTTTAGACTGTAAAGATATTTAATATACAGTTGTGACTAAGTTGTACATTAATAGAATAATGTAAAAAGTTTATTAGTGTGGATAGACAAGACATCTCTACGAATTAGTTTCGATGTGATTTGGGCATTCGCTTATTTAGTGTTTGTTTGTACATTGAGTTTTCATCTATATACACACATCAAATGTGTCTAGGGATCAAGTACATATTAGAAGATTGAAGAGTCATAAATCAAGAATATATTTTACAAAAACTGAATTCATTCATAATTTATTCAAAATGTGGTGATAAGTCATTGATACAGACATGGGGAATTAGGTAGGAGACCAATCCAGAAGATTAGATTTGATTTAAATAAATTAGATTTTTTTTTAGAGCTAAAAATGTTCTTGATCCCTAGACACTTTTGATGTGTGTATATAAAAATCAATGCCACTTTTCGTTGTAATGTTATAACTCACTAATGGCTTTACCGATTTGGCTAATTTTGGTCTTTAATTATTAGTGGAAGTCAAGAGAAGGTTTGTACGTAGAGATTTTTTTAAATCGCTTGTAATTTGGCATGCAGGTACTGCTACGCGAATGAAATCGCGGGGCGTCCATTAGTTATTTATAATTAATGGTTTATATCCAAAGAGCATTGTGTAACAAAATCAGCATTGTGTAACAAACCCAGCGCCTATAATATACCCGATGAACAATATTGAGTTATAATGTCTGTGCGCGTTTCATTAAAAAATAACAAAACCAGCATTGCCTCCGCATGGTCTTGGCCGACACGCGCATCAAAACAGATGACACATAATGACTTTAAAAAAAAATAAACCGACTTCAAAATAATGGACGAACATATCCGTGAACATACTTAAAAACAAATTATACATACAGACGAATTGAGAAACTCCTCCTTCTTTTTATTCGAAGTCGGTTAAAATTTTTTTTGAAATCCGTCTAAAATCAATATGCGCTTTGATTGGCTGTTATGTTACATTTAGTTCAGTTTCCTTTGTTTCACCGAATCACAACACGTTATTATGTCTTGTCATTTCTTTATTAGAATAAGAGAGAGAAGATTTCCTACATTTTAGTAGTGATTCCTTACAGAACGCTTTTACTTTCTATATTTTACGTTAATTATTATAGAATCTACCTATATAGTTTCTTATTTTGTGTAATACGAAATAGCCTATTTTTGTTTTTTATTAAATATTTTGAACAAAAAAAAATGTTTTTTAATTAACGGCGAGGGGCTCACCCCCTGTCACGTTGGGTTAAATACGCTTGGTGAACTGTGGGCATTTGCTTTAGCAAGTGCCTCTAGCTACCCCGCTTTGGGATTAAAAGGCGTGAAGTGTATGTTTAAATATTTTGAATTAATTGTACGTTGCATGCAACACAATAATTTTTATTTAAGTATGTAAATTAGTAGTAACTTGGGTATAGATCCTATAAAGAATTTCATTGTAATACGTCATATAGCAACAAGCCAAACATGACAACAAGACAAGCCTGATCGGACGGTAAAAATGATTCTAGGTACCAACTGTATTTCCTCCAACACACCGGGCAAAAGGGGTTTTATTCGATTGCACAATTGGAAGTGCTTGTACTAATCATATTTTTGAATTCACTCTTCACATGACACCAAATCCTTACAATTTATTTATCTAATCCCTGAATGTCAGGGACATAAAAAGACAACGTTACGTTGGCTTAAATACGCTTGGTGAACCGCTTGGGATTAAAAGGCGTGAAGTGTATTTATTTTTTATAAAAAGACTATAATTCTTCAAAGGTTCTGTTATCAACGTGTATTCTACTAATATTGTAAATGCGAAAGTTTGGATGTATGGATAGATGAATTGAAACTGAAAGGGGCCACCGCGTGTAACACTTAGAAAATAACTGTTTTAGAAGCAATAATATTGACAGAAATTTGTTTAATCGGGGTTTATTACATGAACAAAATAGATTCACTAGATACAGTATTATAGGGTATTATAATATGTTACACTTTGTACTGCGAGAAAAGTACAGTTTGTACAAAATGATTATCTTTTTTGTTTTACATGATCGATCGTTGCGATTATAAGACCTTGTTAATAACATACTGTATCAGCATTAACAATTGTATAAACAAAACACCCTGCGCAAAGTTATCAGTGATAGCATTAAAATATGAATGAAGTATTACGTTAATCGGATAGATTACATTAATTAAAACGAGTCGCATTTATTTGATAATCTAGTCCGTCTCCTACAGCCGATTGGGCTACTGTTTGTGGGGTTCGCAAATATGGTTGTAATAACACCAATTGCGGAGGAAGACCGCGGCGGTCCGAGGCAGAGGTTCCAGAAATACGTGAAAAGCAGCTGCAGCTTGGAAACAGTGAAAACTCGACTGCCGATCATAAAATGGGTACCACAGTACAGACTTCATACCTTGTCTCAGGATTTCATCGCCGGTCTGACTGTCGGGTTAACAGCAATACCTCAAGGTATCGCGTATGCTGTCGTCGCTGGTCTTTCGCCTGAATATGGACTGTATGCGGCTCTGATGGGAGGATTCGTCTACATGGTCTTCGGAGGCACGAAAGCCATCACCATCGGTCCCACAGCCATCATGTCTGTCATGGTCACCGACTATGTAGTGAACTACTCCAGCGACTTCGCTGTACTCGCGTCATTCCTCGCTGGTGTCGTGATATTTTTAATGGCTGTCTTCAACCTCGGGTTTCTCGTCACCTTCGTGTCGGCACCAGTCATCATCGGATTCACTGTGGCTGGTGCACTCCAAATAGCGTCGGGTCAATTCAGAAACCTGTTCGGTATGAGTGGAAGCTCCGGGAGCACGTTTGCGGAGTCCATGTATAACTTCTTCCGGAACATCAGAACCGTTACGTTGTACGAGTCACTATTGAGTTTCGGTACTATTGGAGTGTTGGTTGCCCTCAAGTACGTCGGACAAGGATGCAAGAGGACGGACAGTATCGGCAAACAAATAAGATGGTTCATAGCTCTGTCTCGAAATGCCATCGTTGTGATCATCGGAATGTTGATTGCGTACACCATCAAAATTACATGGACGGTGAAGAACCCCTCTCTCTCATTGGTGACATCGGCCACGGTATCCCAGCATTCACTCTACCGCCATTCAGCACTGTGACCCATGATGGTGAATACCTCAACTTCTGGCAAATGCTGAACATTTTGGGTCCACAATTTATTGTCATTCCGTTAGTTTCAATCATCGATACTATTGCTATTGCCAAAGCTTTCTCTGACGGTGAATTGGTTGAAGCTAAGCAAGAGATGTTGGCTTTGGGTCTCATAAATATGATAGGAGCTTGCGTGAGGAGTATGCCCACAACTGGCTCGTTCACGAGAAGTGCTCTGAACCACGCGTCTGGAGTGCAAACGACATTTGGAGGAGTGTTCACCGGCGCAATAATACTCCTGGCTCTGAGTTTGATGACTCCAGCCTTCTACTACATACCGAGAGCAACGTTAGCCGGTGTGATTGTGAATGCCATGTTCACTATGATAGAGTACGACACTTTCCCCAGGTTATGGAGAACCGGCAAAAAGGAATTATTCGTACTTATAGTGACAGTGCTTTTCAGTATGTTCCTCGGATTAGAGATGGGTATTCTTGCCGGAATAATATTGGATGCCGTGATACTGGTATACTTTCAGTCGAAACCAAAGATGACTTTGAGTTCAGTTAAAGCTGAAGACGGGAACTATCTGTTGATAACGCTCTGGGATAGAGTTGCTTACTGCGCAGCAGAACAAGTGAGGAAGGCTGTGTTGAAAACAACCTTAATGGCTGACACTAATGTGATTATAGACGGAAGTGAAATGAGAAAAATGGACACGACTGTAGCGGCAAACATGTTCATAACACTGATTGATTTGAAAAAGTCTTCAAGGAAGGTGATACTTCTGAATTTCAAACCCTCGATCAAAAAAATGTGTTTGGAACTCCAACCTAAGTTTGAAAGGAATTTCGTGGAAGCTGAAAGCATTGAAGAGTGTTTGAAACTTCTGAATAAAATGGACGAAGCCGACACTACCGTAAACATAGATACCACAGAGGAAATATCAACTGAGGTGCCAGAAGAAACAACCAAAACTCTAGTAAAATCACCGGAAGCGGAGCACGAAAAAGTTTAGTTGTTTTGTTATTCGTAACAATTGATCTCGAAAATATTGTTTCTTTTTTAAATAAATTATCTATTAACAACCATGCATTAAATATCAACACATATGTAGTATAAAACGAAGTCACCTCATACTGTCTGCCCCTATGATCTTTGAATCTAGGCAACGGATTTTGATGCGGTTATATTTAATAGATAAGTGAATTTAGAGACATATAATAGCAGGGTAACACTGTTAATAATGTATACTGGCTAAACCAATTTTGCCGGGTCAGTCAGTTATGTATACATAATAGTCGCTTCATCATCATCAGCCCATACTTTTCCACTGCTGGACATAGGCCTCTCCGATTGCACGCCACATTGATCTGTTTTCGGCATCTCGCATCCAGATTCTGTCAGCCATCTTGCGTATATCACCAGTCCAACTTGCTTGTACATTATCGCTTGTACATTTTAAACTTAAGTTAATTTGCTTTTCAAGATTAGTTACTCCTCTAATAGGAAGAGAAGGGGATCACCACTTGTCAAATTACTCGATTATAACAATGAATGCACAAATTCATTGCCTTGGCGTGCAATTGGAGAGGCCTATGTCCAGCAGTGGACTAATGTGGGCTGATGATTATGATGATTATGTGATTCGATTCGACCATAGACACAATACCTGTCACATCTTTTTATCTTATTTTTTCTCCAGCTAAATACTTAGCAACCATATACCTTCCAATAGCATGTATGCATTTGACTTCGCAAGATTAAAATAGCATATTATTATAAAATATGACTTTATACTCGTATATTGTCTACCGACATAATCTCCTATCGAATTTTATCGGATTTAAGTGCATTATCTGTGTCAACATTCGTCATAGTGTTATCATAAACTGTCCTGTCGTTAGGCGAGATAAATTTGAGTCGTTATTATTAGGAATTATCGCTTATTTTGCAGATCAACTTAACTTGGTCTTTATCCTATTTTCTATCTGTATGTTATAAATAAACGATAGTAAAATTTCTATAAGTGGATTAAAATACATTAGGGTGTCGAAAATTATTCATTTGTTTATCTTTCCGAGCTTCGGTTGCCACTATAATCTGTGCTTTCCCGGTTCTGTATAAGTAGTATTTTAACCCTTAATACAACAAGATTTTCTCTTGGATTTTAAATTCTAATGACATGCCTGAAGCGCTGCAGAGCCGCGGCAGCCCCAATAGCATCCATAAGTGCTGTAGAGCTTATTATATTTATTTTACATATAACTGCATAATCGAAACGTTGTCACTTCGATTCATGAACAACAAAAAATACTGAGCTCTAATATTGATGACCAAGAACTAAGAAGTAATAGGACGTCCAACGCTGAGATGCAAATGTCATCGCCATACATTTAGTTGTCAGTCACATCCATTCTAATAATTGTTCATGGGTCTATCAATATGTCAGAATTTGCTTCTCAGATGACGCCGACTATAAGCGTCACCATTGATACCTTCCACCCCGGAATAGGAATGCAATAAATCTTTTTGCCCACGCATTCCGGTGATTCAATAATCTCTAATGCTAAGCCTATCGCCTATACAGTCGGTAGCAAGACAAAACAACAATTTTCAGCTGAGCTAGTTTATTTTTAACTTATATAGAGAGCTCAGGTCACACTATAATGGTTTCGTTTAAGCCAGTATAGTGAGAGCCGTGTTGCAAATGACGCCAAGTAATTTCTCGTCCCCCTTTTTGACACGTCTTCGAACCGCCCGCCCTTCTCGTCCCGGTGATATTTATTAACAATGAGTCAGCTTTTATTTGGAACTGAAAACGAAAAGAAACTGAGATTGTTGACAGCTGAAAATTGTCAGGGTAATGATGACATCGACGTTAATTTGAAAAAAGAATAATGAAGTGACTGAAGTG
>SJJU01031757.1:0-10284 GCA_012932125.1 Conopomorpha cramerella | reverse complement strand
AGGATGTGGAATGACTTGCCGGAGTCTGTGTTCCCTGCGCAGTACAGTCTGAAGGTTTTCTAGTCACTGGGGTGAATAGGTACCTAATGAACGAGTGTGCTCCATCGTAGACCACATTGCTGGTTAACATTAGGCAGGATGATGGTTAAACGCTTGTTCTTAATGATAAAAAAAAAGAATTAGACTACGTATTGATTGAACTTTTACACATGCCCCGGTTTTTTTGCTCACGAGTGCATATCTAAATCGATAGCCAATAAAAAGCGATAACGTCATAGTCTTAAAAGATAATAATATAAAAGGCAGATACCACGCGCAGACATTGCGTCGGGTACCTAAAGTTTTTTTGGCACACAATTCACAGTAATGTAGGTTATTGGTTTTATCTGTTTGGTGCAAGCTTATCGCGTGTAAAACGGAACTCTCTTCGAAACGTTGATATCTCATCAAAGAGTGAAAGATGCAGGTCGGTCTTATCTCTAACTACATAGGGGCATACATACATTGCATCACGTTTACAATCGCTGGTCGGTATATACATAGATGCTGTGGAGAAGTGATGGAATACCTAGGCCTAGTTTACTGGGTCTGCAATTCGAGGCATTTTTTGTACAAATAATAATAACCTCCCTAGTGCAGAGGAATTAATTTTAAAACCAATAAATAATGATAATAATAAATAAATTTATTCAATAAAGATACACACAAAAAATAAAAAATAAAAACAAAGTACAAATGAAAACAATAAAGGAAAAACAGTTACACAACAAAATTAAATAGAACAAGTTTACAAAGATTTATGTGTATGAAACAATAGGCTAAAGTAGTCACTCTGACACATCCTAGCTAGGTTAGTAAATAACCTGTGTTAAGGAGTGTCAGACAAATGAACTCCCAATACACAGCAGCTGCTTAGCACTAGCTGTGGAGCGACGGTTAACACCACATTTTATCCCATGCCAGTGTGACTGCGGGGTAGGCAGAGGCACTTGATAAGCAAGTGTCCACGGTTCACTAAGCGTATTTAACCCAACGTGACAGGGGGTGAGCCCATCGCCGTTATAGGGTTCACACACCTTGTGGCGTGCGGGTTTCATCACGATGTTGTCCTTCGCCGTGCGAGCGTTGCGTTGCATTTTGAACAATATTAAGATAAAAATTGAGGGCCTTACCAATAATGGCGGAATTGCTATTTAGAAGATACACAAAGCTCAACTTAACTAGTTGTATGTCAAATACGGAATAACCAGTTCAAGTAGACCTGTAATAACAGTTGTGTAAGTAAAAAGGCGTTTATTGGTAAGGGGGTGAAACAGAATGCTATCCGCCACAGGCTTCGTCAATATGCTTAAAATACGTGGGTACAAATAAATATCCGCACAAGCTTAGTCAACGCGAGATAACACATAAAATATAAAAGGCTCTAACATTGGCTTCTATCTAAGACTCAAACATTGAAAATCTCCAAGTAATCCCTACCCGAGTCCTGTGGCAGAGTATCCAGGACGCTAGTGGCATTCCCCCGCTGTATGTCTTTGATTCTATATTCGCGCCTATACACCCGGTGAACAATATTGAGTTAACACCATGTATTGGTAGCAATACAGTAGTGGTCGGCTATTTTTGTAATACCTACCGTTTAATATTGGAAAAACCGAGCTCCACCAAGCACTCGATTCACATTGCGTCGACCTTCAGACTAAGCGATTGATTTACTGACATTTGTAGTGTCTGAACTGTGGGTATCCGTCTTTGTCAGTCTGGATCATTATACTGGCTTACTGTTGAGCTATAAACTATGTTCAATGTGCTATGTACTATATAGATAGGTACTATAACCATACATGGATATATTTGGAGCCGTGAACGCGTCGACAAAAGCTTACAAAGACTTTTCGTATTTATTTATTTTAGCCTTAGTCCTGGCCGAAGGTGGCGTGAAAAGTACTCGAAACCGGAGGTCGTGTATGAAAAGATGTATGAATGTAGATGAAGCGAAAGGGGTATGTCAGGATCGTGACACATGGAGATCTGTAGTCTCTGCCTACCCCTCTAGGAGACAGGCGTGAAGTGTATGTATGTAAATGTTATTTTCAGCCTAGAGTGTTTACATAATTATCATTTTAACAAGTGTAAATATATGCCAAGAGTCACCATTTGGCATAACATTGCTCGTGTTGAGACTCCTCCTCTTCTAAGGTTAACTTTACATAACTAACAGTGCAATCTAACTACAACGAATACCCTAGAGTAATAAATGGGGGGAAAGTAACATAAGTTAATATATTTTTGTCATTTTAACCATTATAACTACCTATGACTATTAGATGTACCTGTGGTCCAGTTGGTCGGATACTTGACTTGTAACCGGAAGGGCGCGGGTTCGAGTCCGGCTACTGGACGTGTACCAATGGGACTTTTTTTCAGAGCCTATGTACGCAACGCAACGCTCGTACGATGAAGGACAACATCGTGATGAAACCCGCACACCACAAGGTGTGTGACCCCCATAACGGCGATGGGCTCATCCCCTGTCACGTTGGGTTAAAATACGCTTGCTGAACCGTGGGCATTTGCTTTAGCAAGTGGCTCTGCCTACCCCGCTTTGGAAAAAAAAGGCGTGAAGTGTATTTTCTTTACTTATTTTTTCTATTTTGTTGTGATTTGTTTTGTGTTTTTCTTTTGTTGTGATGCGAATAAATCTTCTCTCTCTTTCTCTCCTACGATATGCCAAGGAAAAAGGCAGCTCATGCATTTTATATTTATCCCAAATCAACATGGTTTAAACTATGATTTTACTTATTTTTATTTATTTACACACACTAACATCATTACAGGTAGGCCCATTGCGATATAAAAGTAAATAATAACCAAATATAGATTACGACAAAAAAAAATTACAGGTATGTGTTAAAATTGTACATAAGTATTAGAATAGGTTAGTATTTACATTATAAATAGCGAATAATATAATTTACTCACAAACTTACATACTTACAAAATAATAATTATGTCGATTAAATATTATCTCGTGTTATAAAACAAAGTACCAGTACAGTAATGTATACTGCTTTGTTCAGCTCAGCCAGTCTAAATACTAATGAGGGATTGAATCATACATGTTACGGTCCTTGACTGTACCTAAACAGGCGGACGTAACAAAGTAGCAACTGAAGTTCACACACCAACTCGCTCAAGCGTGAAACACACGGAATAGAGAACAAATGGAAGTGGTGTGTGTTAAAATTTTGTCTGATAACCGCCTGTCGCTTAATTCATACAGATGCACCGGTAATCAGTTATTATAATTAACTAGTGGACTCGACAGACATTTTCCTGTCTTAACTATTGATATGAATATAAATTAAGTATAACCTCCAGGGTGGCCTGGCCCTGGCCATTTTTTTTTTCATAATATATACATACATAAGAACCTTCTGCTGTCATTAATAAGGACAACAAAGAAAGAATTGGCGAAAACGGTCCACCCGTTCCGGAGTTATGCGGTTACCAACATATTTTGGTATACATTTTTGAATTATAGATAACTTACAAATTAATTATTCATTTTGATCGATAATCCTAAATAATAAAAATAATGTTCTTTAACATATTTTTTATAATAGTAACATAGAAAAGGCGATCTAGAGAAAGTCCTCGGGCTCTATAGGGGCTATTGAGAAAATTAAATGTGCTGGCAACCTTAACCACCGATACGCTAACCATTTTGTCCCCAAGCCCAACTTTCATGATTAAACTGACCTAGGTTTTTATTAATTAATTTGTTTAATGTCATTACTACGACTGTCGGACCACGTACCGTGCATCCGCTTTTCGAGTACGCTTGAAACCCTGTACTTTTGTAGTTTTTAACCCCCGAAGCAAAAACGACGGGTTGTTATAAGTTTGATGTGTCAGTGTGTGTATGTGTCTGTTTGAGGCGTACATAGCTCCACTAAAGGTTCACTAAACGGATGATCTGATTTTAATGCGGTTTTTTTTTTGTTTGCAAGCTGATTTGATCAAGCGTGTTCTTAGATATGTTTGATCGACATCTGTTCACTCACTCAAAAGTTATGGGGGTTGAAATTGGGGATTAAAAATTTAACTTGAATAAATATGTCCAACTGGGGTATCAAATAAAAAAGCACGACACTAACATTCAAAATCGGGTTTTTTTTTTATTATTTGCAATTTAATAGTTATATTTGACTAATTTACTAGGTGACTAGAAAAGGATAAGACTACATAACTATATTTATAAAGCATAAGAAGTGTACATTTGTACACATTTTGAAACTCCACTAATGAAAATGTTGAAAGAAGAGTTTTCCATAAAAAAAATAATCTGTCAAAGATAGTTCAAAACGAAAGAGAGTAACTTCTTTATGTTATGATCGTTTAACTTCGGACTCATTCAGTGAATTTTTTTTTTTTAAAGAATGCGCTCAATTTCGCCTAATTTTTAAACGACATCATGTCACCATCATGCCACTTCCACTAAAAGCACAGCTCGTCTCTCACGTCCGTGGTCAGAAACAACTAACTCACATGTGCGTGTTAATTATGAAGTGCTAATTAAAAACATGTGCTTTTGAGGCACTGATTCGCTCAGTTAACTGTCAGAGTGTCGTATGAGGCTAAAACGTTTGGATTTACGAGCCTCCGCCGCCGTAAAATAAAATAAAAAAATAAATAAACCTCAGGCTTTTTAATCCCAAAGTGACGTAGACAGAAGCATTCTCTTACGCAAATGTCCACGGTTCACGTGCGCGCATTTAACCCCAACGTGACAGGGGATGAACTCACGGGACGTTTACTTTTGTTATTTCAAAATTAAAGTTAAAATTTCTTTATTTCATCGTTATAACATACCAGTGGTGTGCACATCATACAGGCAAAAAGACACAGCCTACCTTAGTATTTTGGCTACTCGACCTAATAATAGAGTTATTGCTAGATGCTTTTTTGTTGTACTCACGACATAGGCTGACGAAGGTCCTGTGTTTTGTGGGTGAACTAGATTGGTAGGTAGGTACCTATATTTCGTAAAGACAAGTGACGTATACATAGGTGTCAATCCTTGGGGATTACTGCCTACCTTGTCGTAAAAGCTAGTGCACGCCGCTGTAACATACAGATATACAGTAGCATAACACAAAGCTTGATGAACGTCATTTATGACTTTAAAACAAAAGTAATCGTCCCCGGTTCGAATTAACTTTTACTGGCCAGAAGAGCCGGGAAGAAACTGGCAATCATAAATTACTTTCATCAAGCTTTGTGTTATAGTACTGTATATCTGTATGTAATAACACTTATAACGGTGAATAAATAAATAATTTCATTTCATTTCCCATCGCAGTTATATGGACATACCTTGAGTGCAGATTTCATAACGACGTATTCCTTCACCGTATGAGCGTAGCGTATTTAGAACTAGCTTTTCGCCTGCGGCTTTGCCCGCGTTGACTTCGGTTATATTGCGGTATAAAGGACAACTATAAGAAAACTTATCCATTCCTACGGAAAAATCTAAGTTTCCCTCGGGAATATCATTATTTTTTCGGGATAAATGTACCCTTTATTTAATCGGACTTCTAACTTACGTATGCAAAATTTAAAATAAAAAAATCAAAACAATAAATTCAGTAGTGACGGCGTGAAAGCGGAACAAACAAACGAACAAACTCACTTTCCGATTTATAATATTAGTAAGAATTACATAGACATGCAATTCTGTTTATCCCACATCTTAGCATACAAAAACATTTTTTTTTTTACTACAAACATTTTCATTTTAAGTGGCGCCAAAATCTCATCACGCGATGACATAACTCGCCCCATTTATGTTGTATATTTGCTTTAGATAAGTAGGTAAAGATCCTAACATAACAAGTTTAATCTGACCTGTATTTCTTAAGGAAAACCAAGCGACAAAAGATCAATTTAACCGTGAACAAGTGTACATCTCAACATGTCCAGTTGTGTTACGAACGTTATTAATAATGAAACAAAACTTTGGCGAAGAGCCGAAAACTGTGGGAATTAGAGTGAATGGCAACCGGCTATTTCCGTCGATACCTACTTTCAATTTAGCTCTGGAAGTATTCGGATGCTGGTAAAAATACGTAAATGCATCACGTTTCTTAGGTAAAATACTTAAGAACAGAAGGTAACACGAAATATGTTGATATCGCAGTACAGTCTGAATGTCTTCAAGTCACTGGGGTGAATAGGTACCTAATGAACAAGTGTACATACATACATACATACACTTCACGCCTGTCTCCCAGAGGGGTAGGCAGAGACTACAGATCTCCATTTGTCACGATCCTGACATACCCCCTTCGCTTCATCTACATTCATACACCTTTTCATACATGACCTCCGGTTTCGAGTACTTTTCACGCCACCTTCGGTCAGGACAAGTGTGCTCCATCGTAGACCACATCGCTGCTTAACATCAGGCAGGATGGTGGTCAAGCGCTTGTTTATGTTTAAAAAAAAATCTTCTTTCTTTTTATACTGAGTATAAAAGGACTCTGAGCAATGGTCTTAGAAACGTTGTTAGGCTCGTCAATATGAACAACTTTAACTACGGCGTGCGACAATGTGGAGAAATGAAAAAAAATAATTTCAATACCCATAGAAAATGACATTTTTCGAGGCGAAAATTTGTCTATTTTGCATGGAGAGGAAAAAAAATATTTCCCCGCAATGTCGCCATAGTAATAGTTGTTCAAATTGCTCGGGGTCCTTTTACACTCTGTATGTGTGAACGCTTGTTCATTTTTCACGGAGAAAATTACAAAACACACAAAATCTTCACATTAACCACAGATCAGCGAGGTGACCTTTCAATAGGCGATAGTATCCCATCGCCGCAGCAATAAAGTCTACACACCTACAGGTATGCAGGTCTTACGGTATTCCAACGACAGCGTAATAAACCGCAAAGTTTGCGATAAAACAAAATTGCTCTACGGCTTTTGCAGAGCTTTGCAGAGCTTTTACTGATAGGAAGTAAAGTTGCGTCTGTAGATAATGGTGACTTTGGAATCCTATCCTACTGATATTATGAACAAGGAAGTTGTATGTTTATTACTAGATCTCTCTCTTTCAAGTGGACATAACTTTGCCCGAAATTGAGTTAGCTATACCAGGGTGCTAAGTTAAGACATATCTAAATATATAAAAGGAAAAGCTGACTGAATGACTGACTGACTGACATATCAACGCACATCCCAAACGGCTAAACGTAGACACTTGAAATTTGGTATGGACCTAGCTTAGGTACCATAGGGGTGCACTAAGAAAGGAATTCCCGAAATTCCCATGGGAACGGCAATAAACGGGAAAATTCTTTTGCATGAAAAATCTAAACGGCTCAAGTTCGACGCTTGAAATTTGGGATGCAGGTACTACTAAACTACGCGAATGAAATCGCAGGCCGTCCCTAGTCCATCATATAAAAAAAACATTTACACAAAAAAGTTCACTACAACCTATTTTTTATGTACCCTGACTCAATCTACATGTATGGCGGGTCAATAGCGCTTCCAACTTCAAAGCTCAATATCTCCGAAGTAACTTTTTCTGGATTGAATCCTTTCTGTCCAAAATTTTCCACTGAAAAGGGAAATATATACATATACTTCGGGTAACACCGCCTAGCCAGACTGCACAGAACGTATGAACATATTTTCACATGGAGAAGCGTAAACAGTCTGTACTAAAAAGAGATTTTTTTCGAATAGAATGAAAAGAGGTCAACTTCATACAAATCACTACATAATTTCTCATGTTTTGACTGGAACACGCACCGTTACTCGTGTTTCGTGAAGATATACAAACACCGCAATAAATCATACACTTTCTTTGTACTTTGTAAACATTGCTGGTTTTAAATGATTTTTTTTTAACATCGCATATTTATTTTCGTTATTTCTTGAAAGGGCTCGATCCGTTGAACAGATATTGCGTGATTGTAGATTGCATTATTTTCCTAAGAACCTTTTCGTATTGAATTAATTCGTACTAAGATGTTATTTCCCTTTGAGGTCAAAGGGATTTCTCGATGATAATCCCTAATACTTAGTTATCTATTGGCTATATATTTATGTAACGTTAAATCAAAAACATTCCCGAAACTCAGCCAAAAGAAATCATGTCTTCATACAAATCTATAAGAAGAATTATTTTTCGTTTTCGACACAGGGTTTCTTGGTGTAAGTTATTTGGTATGGGATGAGTAACTTTACTGGGCTCGTCAATATGAACAACTTTTACTATGGCAACAATGCGGGGAAAATGCAAAAAAATGCCTCGGGTGATGACATTTTGTCATCATCATCATCATCAGCAATTGCACGCCACTGTGATCTGTTTTCGGCTTCTCGCATCCAGCTTCTGGCAGCCATCTTCCATAGATAATCAGTCCACCTTGCCTGAGGGCGTCCTACACTCCGTTTGCCGAGACGCGGTCACCACTAGAGAACTCGTTTTCCCCAACGGATATCGGTTCTACGGCTAAAATGACATTTTGTATGGGGATAGATCTTCATAGTAAAAGTTGTTCATATTGACAAGCCCAAAAACTAAATATAGAATATAATAATACTGTAACGCATTATACAAATATAAGAACATTTACGCGTCTGTTTTAAAGCGTCTGTGGTCCAGTAGGTCGGATACTTGACTTGTAACCGAGAGGTCCGGGTTCGAGTCCGGCTACTGGACGTGTACCAAAGGGACTAACGCTCGTACCGTGAAGGACAACATCGTGATGAAACCCGCACACCACAAGGTGTGTGAACCCTATAACGGCGATGGGCTCACCCCCTGTCACGTTGGGTTAAATACGCTTGGTGAACCGTGGGTACTTGCTTTAGCAAGTGCCTCTGCCTACCCCTCTTTGGGATTAAAAGGCGTGAAGTTAATTAATAATTATGAATGTCTGATGTCTAGTCTATGTATTTATATTTTTTTATTTTTTTTTAAGAAAATTACAAATAACTTAAAGAAAACAAGAAAGACTTTCCAACCAGGAAAATTTGACATATATGTGTTTCTCATGGAATGCCATTGTCGGAACTGAACCAAATTTATATGGGTGGACGAACGGGCAACAAACACCAAAAAGAAAACATCCAGAATCAGTTCACGCAGGCGGAAATTCTGACGGTTAAACAAACATAATAAGAATTACAGACGAATAAAAACCCCTCCTTATTGAATTCGGATAAAAATAATAAAATAATACAGGGGCAAGCAAGAGGCAGCAGGACGACAGCCGTGTAGCCACTATTACACTGTGTTAAATATCAGATGTTTATCTCTCGGGCACCGACAAAGGAATTTGTGTCAATTAGCGAAACTCAAATACCGGTCCGTTTGTGAGACAACGTGACAACTCAACATTTTAACTTATTGACAAGTAAGGAAAATACTATCGGCAATTTTGTTGCATACCTTATCTTGTAATGTTGTCAAAATAAAATACATTTTCAAAACAAAAACAATCATTCACAAGAAATACACAAAAACAATAAGTTTGTGAAAGGTGTTATCTCAATGAGGAATATTTATCATAAATATTATATTTTTTTCCGGTATAAGAGGACCCTATTATTTAATCCGCACTTCCAACTTTACGTATGCAAAATTTCAAAGCAATCGGTTCAGTAGTTACGGCGTGAAAGCGGAACAAACATACTCACTTTCCGATTTATAATATTAGTAAGGAT
The DNA here is from genome assembly GCA_012932125.1 of Conopomorpha cramerella. Lineage (NCBI taxonomy): Eukaryota > Metazoa > Arthropoda > Insecta > Lepidoptera > Gracillariidae > Conopomorpha > Conopomorpha cramerella. Next base: position 535 of record SJJU01031757.1, on the reverse strand, counting down.
TATAAGATAGCTAATCATTTCAACGCGGGATCATTTAAATATTCTTCAACTTTATAGTAAGACTTTGTAAGTAGGAGTGTTTTAAGTTTTGTTAAAAATGTGAGATAATTTTTAATTTGCTTGTCTCAGATTCGCTACTGAACAAGTGTGCTCCATCGTAGACCACATCGCTGCTTAACATCAGGCAGGATGGTGCTCAAACGCTTGTTCATAGTGATTAAAAAAAAAAAAGATTGCGGCACTACATAATTTAATTGCCTTCATGTGTAGGTACACACATGTCACCGAGACACAGGTTCGCCTAGTGCGGTGATTAAAGAAACTCGTCGTACAATCTGGCTAGCGAGACGTATCGCAAACTACCCTACATAAAAAAAAAAAATTGTTGCTGTGTACATTGTAACTAGTTTTTTAATAATAAATTATGTTTATGTTTACAATAGGTGTTAGTTTTATGGTGTAGTCTAAACATGAAACCCAGCTAGAGTCCTAAGGGTAATTCAAATTCAAATTCATCATCATCAGCCACATAACG
>SJJU01031755.1:0-11404 GCA_012932125.1 Conopomorpha cramerella | reverse complement strand
CCCTTCGCTTCATCTACATTCATACATCTTTTCATACATGACCTCCGGTTTCGAGTACTTTTCACGCCACCTTCGGCCAGGACAAGATCAAAATTAATAATCTATTTCCCTCGGTCACGGCATCACGTGTGAACCGATTTTGATAATTTCTATTTCGTTTTTTTATTATGTTTGTCAATCAGCAGAAGGATGAAACTTATTCATAGTTAAGGCAGAACAACGCTTTCTTAATTTGATCTTTCATAATGCTTTCGGGTCTGCATTTATTAAACACATTTAATAAATGCAGTTATGCGACTGTGTACCCTCGTGAGAACAAAATGGTACACTTTTTTTATCAGTACGTACGTGTGTGTTATTGCGTAATATTACATCTTGCGCTGAATCGCAAATTTAGACGTTGACGTTTCAAGATAAGCGTGTGTGAAATGTATTTTGATAGAGAGCTAAGTAAATAAATCTGGTTTCCTCTAAGCTATAGATGTTACATACATCTAAGGAAAAACGCACCTATATAATTGTGTAAATGAGCAATAATAAGATGTACTCATTTTTCTTCTTGGGTTTCTGAATTGTAATTAATCTAAAAAAAAACTCTAAACGATATTTATTATCAAAATGGACGAAGAGGCAAAAGCAGGTAGACATGTGCTACATATTTAAGTATATTAATATTACAAAGAGGAAAGATTTGATTGTATGTTTGCATCGAATAGGCTCCGAAACTATTGGACCGATTTAAAAAAATCCTTTACCTTTGGGACCTACACTATCCCCGGGTAGTATAATCCACATTTCATTCCGAAATTCCAACGGGAACGGAAAAAAAACGAGAGTAAAACCGCGCGGCACAGCTAGTCCTAAATATTTTGAGTGCTTATTTGTAATTTTAAAATGCCAAAGATCTCATAAAGAATAAGCAAGGTCCGAAACAACCTGTTCCTCAATAATTAATTCAACGGTCTTAACGTTACATTCCAATGAAGAATTATTATTTGTATTAGTGAATTCTGGCGCCATTTTAATTGTATATTCCTGCATATTTATTAGGCATCCATATTTTTTTTGTATTTAGGTAGTTAAACAAGTTCCACACAAAACATCAAATAGCGATTAAAAAATTTGTGCGTTTAGAAGCTAGACAGTTTTATTAAGATCGAATGTGTCTGTCTAACCCCTGAGAACCCAAGATGCTACGGTTCAAGTCATTATTTTGTCCAAAGTTTATCCCCGTTGCCCTTTTGGGCAGACCTTTTTTTGTTGACGAGGGGGAAATCCTCATGGACACCTCGCCGCTATGGGGACGGCAACGGGATAGCGTCAGACTCCTACTCCCTGAAGAGGTCGTCAAGGACATAAAAGTTGCGGTTCCTCGAGGAGCTGGGATGGTTGCAGTAGCGACACCGCCACACTCACACACAATAGGCACATTGGACACGCCCCGTATCATCTGTCTTAAGTCGGCCGAGAGCCCCCAACAAGAAGCGATTAGAATCGAAGTCGGTACCCAATGTTGCTTAACTTCGGTAGCGATAATCGAAACCAGCTGGGTTACGAGCGCTTCTAAGTAAACACATTAGCGGGTAATAACATAGACACAATAGATTTTTTTATTCCTGTTTTAGTGCCTATAGCCGTTCTCTGCCCCGAAAAGAGTAAAGTAAAGTAAACATTATGTTGAAACTAGCTGTAGCCCCTGCTGTGTTCCTCGCAATTGGTCCCTTTCCAGTGTGAATTTTGAAATAAATTATAGGGCATAAGTTAGCTTTTAGACGCCCTGGATTAGTCCAGGGCGTCAGCTAACTACATGCCAAATTTTATTATAATCAATTCAGCCGTTTAGACGTGGAAAAGTAACAAAACATAGTCACAAATTTTCGTCTTTATAATATTAGTGTGAAGTGTGATTACGCAATATACATACGCAACATCAAACACTATTGCATCCTCGAAAATTCCATACACAACTTCATCTTAACAGTTTCCCAGAAACAATAACACAAACACCTGTGTATCCAGACAATAGACTAATACTTTGTAAATGCAAATATGCACCTTATGGCAACGTGTTAAGAATAACACACTTTATAAAGACTAAAGCGAACCTCACATTTGTCACAGAACTTTACAAATCACGGTCTTGCTTTATTCTTGTTTGAGCTGGTTTTTATTTGGATGTTCCTACAATTTGTAGCTCAAGTAATAATAGTTAGCATTAAGTATGAGAAATGATCACAGACAGATTCGACATCAGATAATAGGTATACAAGTGTTAAAACCTTATCAGTATTCTGTGAGCGCTCATCGCGAGACTTAGGCGCATTATGTCGTGCATGACAATTTTTCATTTATACCTAAACTATCCCATGCTGATCTGAGAAGTAAATAGAATCCATTCTCTCGCTCTTTTTCTTGGCGTAGAGGCCGAATGTAGTATATAGTTATGAGCTAGCAACTTGTAACTGAACGCCCATATTGACATTATTAAATCCTAATTATATGCCGTATGGTGACGGCGAATAGAATACATGTGTCACCACCACAACTCAACTTTTCCCGTCATGGGGGTCGTAAGAGGCTACCGATGAGCTCTCTAGAGGACGGGCAGCAGCGCTCTCTGTGAGTTAAACCACAACACCAATGCGATCGCCAACCCGACTGCCAAGCGTGGCGATTACTGGCCCTCGTTCAGCAGTGGACGTTATGTGGCTGATGATGAAATCCTTATTATACTAAATGTGACTGATGGGTGGGTGCCCTTGTGATTCTAAGGTTCTGTCCACGCCCTTATGGAAATTACGAACGTGACTGTATGGATATGTATGTGTGTATATATTTTAACTACCTTTGCCCAACGGTGTTATCCGCGTTTTATCCCGTTTATTTTATTCCGCAGGAATTTCCGGGATAAAATACCTACGTCCAATCATGTCGATTGTATTCAGAGACAATAATCATTACTCAAGTGTCACTATGACATTTGAGCATAGTTTGTTTGTCATTTTACACAAACGTGATTAAAGCGATGCCAACGATCATTGAACTTTTTAGGATACGGGTATTGGTTTAGTTAATAAAAACCCTTGAAGAAATTTAACATGAACAAACACATTTTACACGATTGTAATTTTTTTTGTATAACGTCAAAGTAAGAAACATTTTATTCCCGTGCTGACTTGGGTATTAAATGAACACTTCACATTTTTTCTAATAAGAATGGCTTAATGTGTTGGGAGTTGGGAGACATCTCGCCATCTCTATCGTCTCTGGGAGCTGACATAACACAAACTGTTTGTCATTAGAAATACCACAAAAATTCCGTGCTAATTCTAGCGCCGAGACAGAACCATCGACAACTTCAAACATGCAATGCATTACCATGACAATGTGTTGACATGAAAAGGAGTGACAGAACGTCGTCTGGGCTGGAACTTTCCATTTTTACAATAGGTACTAGTCAAAACTTAAAAATACATTAACATTGCATACTTTCATACATCAGGCGTGTGGTGACGGCGAATAGAATACATATGTGTGTCACCACTCCTGCCCAACATGACCCGTCGTGGAGGCAAATTTTCTCGTCTTGGGGATGGTAAGAGACCCGAAGTAACTCTCCAAAAAATGGGCAGCAGCGCTCTTTGTGAGTTAAACCACTACACCACTACGATCACCAACCCGCCTGCCAAGGCGTTTATTGACATTTCTCCCGAAATGATCACAAAAATCATTGGGGGAGGCCTTCGTCCAACAGAGAACGTAATGTGGTTGATGATGACTTTCATACATAAATACTAGAGTAAGAATTAAACATCTTTTCATACATGGTCGTCGAATTCGGGTCTCCTTAAAGTACATCGCAAATCTGGTCGATGAATGTCCTTGGACCCTACCCACGCGGTCTTCTACCGCGTTATTTTAGATCCTTTTCAATATCCAACATCAGTGGTGTGCACTGGCTTTTATGACAAGGTAGGCAGTAATCCCCAATGATTGACACCTATGTATAGGTAACTTGTCTTTACGAAATATACCTATCTACTCACCCACAAAACACAGGACTTCGTTAGCCTATGCCGTGAGTGTAACAAAAAAAGATCTAGCGATAACTCTATCATTAGGTCGGGTAGCCAAAATACTAAAGGTAGGCAGTGTCTTTTTGCCTATAGGACAGTGGCGTTCACACCACACGCCACTGTCCTACATCCGTACATCCAATCTTTATATGCAACTTGTGAACGCCCCGCGATTTCATTCGCGTAGTTTCAGTATTTTATTTCAAGCCATAACACCGCGTACTTAATGACGCGTCCCACAGGATAGGGATAAGAAGGGCCTATGTCCTTTCTCAGGCTCTAAACTATCTGTATACCTAATTTCATTTTAATTGGTTCAGCAGTTTAAGCGTGAGACAGACAGAGTTACTTTCGCATTTATAATATTAAGTATGGATAAATCAATATCTAATACCAAAATACATTTCGCGAGATTTACTGATAATACAACTGCAATTCGTAACATTGGAACTAAATACCGACAATAATAATAGCAACACAATTAATGCGCGTGGGCAACGCAAATATGCTCATTCAATTGTAAAGTGAAATATTTATAAAGAACAATGGCAAAGATTAATGAATGATTCACTAATCATAACACTAAGAACTTTCTATTCAACAGCTGATATTGATTTAGTACATTTTAAGACGTCTGGGATTTAAACAATGATATTGGACATTCTCGCTACTGGATGGGCTTCGGTGAATCACAAATGAATCAATATATTGATTATCAAAGGAGACTGTCTACTTATTTATCAATAAACCGATTTATCGTTCATGTTTCGGAAGGGTTCTTCGTCGAAAAACATGAATAATTTAAAATCCCGGTATATTTCAATTATATAAAAATCTGATTCAGATAGTCACTAACGCATATTGGAGGCGGGAATCGAACCGACAACCAACGTCCTAGATACAAGTTCCCTGAGCACTACTTTATCCCGATACTCATACACTATAACATCTCGCATTTCGCAAACCTTGGTTTTTTCTGGAGTTTTAAAAAAAAATCAACCAATGATAGCGGAAGAAACAAAATAAATGTAACAACGGTAGTCTATGAGGATTCGTATTCGGACTAACTTCTTTGTGGGAAGATTATTTTTAAGGAAAACTACACATTGACTACACCAGCAAGCGGACCCGTTCAAGTCTTTCAACTAAACATCTGAGGTGCTCTGACAACTAGCCTACGATCACTCTCAACTTCAACCTTTCATTTGTCAAAATATGCGGCCATTCGGCTCATAAAAATAGAGTCGACAAAGTAACATGGTATCACACTTTTATTTTCAAACGCATCGCAAACCATAAAACACTCTATTCTACTAGACTAGACTAGGGTCACAAAGAAACTTGATAGAATTACTAGTTTCTAGTAAACACTATTGAAGTATAGCTCAGAAACTCAATAGAAATGTTAATATCGACTTGGCTGTAAAAGCAAGTAAAAATCGCCCACGCACTTACTTGTTTAGTGAAATTAGGAAAAGTGGTTGTAGAAAGAATTTTTGACGAGACGACGATAATAATGCCCATCAAAACTTTAATACGTCGAACAAGCAAGCGCGTGGGTGTATGTACGTCAGGGAAAAGTTTCACTAGCCGGTCTCGTTCAAGGCCATATACGAACAATAAGCAATAGCTAAGGCTTTGATTGATAACCCAAACCTTTGAATAAATAATAATAATAATATACGCCTTTTCCAAAGCACGAGAGGGGATGAGCCTATCGCCGTTACAGGATTCACACACCTTGTGTTGTGCTGGTTACACCATGATGTTGTCATTCAGGGTATGACAGCTTCGTAGCCTATTAGACTTTGAAAAAGAGGCCCATTTGTCGACTACTACAACAGATCTCGAACCCAAAAAACTACTAATCCACAAACGTTCCACTCAATTTACAGACAGATTTGGGCTTTAGAAGATGGTCTGATTTGGGGTCAGATAGTACATATAGGAAAAAGTGAGTAACCGATTGTAATAAACCACAAAAAGTGTGTAGCCTATAGTGTTTCAGCCAGAAATGACGTAGACAACTAGGTATTTAAGCCCTTAAGTAAACTTACGCAAAAAGAGTTGTAAAGAACTAAAAACGGAATCTACACTTCGTTGAAACCAAATAAGGTCCGAGGATGGTCTCTTTAGTAAATGTACAAACAGACATTTGCAAATTCCACCATCGACATCTCCATGAGCTTTAACATGCTCCATATTCGTTTTTCCACTGCCGTTTCCGATCGTCTCTCAGACGCATTAAGATAGCAATCACCAAAGCTTAGAGGCCATCGCACTTATTGCAATAGCAGTAGAGGCTATAGTACCCGCGCGTGATTCAGACATCGGCTTATACCAAAATAAGTCAAACGACTAATGCGGGCGCCTTATATAGATCCACAGTTACATTCTGGAGATGCCAGTACTGAGTGATGTTGTACCCTTCTTGGTGGAATGATCCTATTATATAAAGTACAAGCTAAAATACCCTTTAATGGTACCCGAGCTCCCAATACCGGGACAGTGAGTTTATTGAGACATTTAGGGACGTAAATACTAATGTAGCTAATCGTTGGTGAGATAGTTTGTAAGCAAAACCGTAATTAGCTATCAGACGCTTGAAAAAAGAAAGTTTAGCCTTACTTTTAGCGAGTCAAATTTGGACTGTTGGGTTTATGTTAGCAAATACCACTTTTGAAAGATGATATTGCATAGCTTAGTTATCTATCTGGCCATTGAACGTTAGCAAATTTGGCATTCAATATGGTATCTTTTTTTAAATAAAGGAAATGCAACAACTTATTTTAAACCTGCATAGATAGATCTATTACATTTAGCTTTGAAAGTATGCATTTCAAATCAACCATCATTTTACCAGAGCGGAGATATCCTGACGGAAAGTGCCGTGAAACGTAAGTACCTAATCGAAACCCGATACCATGTTTGAAAAGGTGAAATTAATGTGAATAGATGGAAATGGATATATCTTCAGGATATGTCGTCACGTACAACCATATAAAAACATGCGTTAAGTGTACATACACTTACGTTACTACTTACATATGTATGTACATAATGAAATATTTTTTTCAACGTTGAAGAATACACCACAAGGCCTCATTTAGGGAGTAGCACTTCATGTTATATGTGCAATAGTCTCTGCAAAATTATCATTTGTGAATTTCGTTCCATACATACGGCAGATGCAAAACTCGCCTACAGCAGGAATGTCAATTGCTAGTCACTTTCGCCAATGATATGTCACGCGGCGACAATCGGTCTGTCGTCGACGTCGAGGCAATTTTCTCAACAAATTGTCCACATTTGGACGGTTCACTGTGTTGCGGAGATAGATACAGATTGCAGACAGTGAATGCTGCGTCTACCTTGAATTTATGACAAATTGATTACTCGACTCCATGCTGATCTAGGATGTAAATAGAATGCTGCTGCCTTTCTGATTGGCATGTCGTAGTAGCCAGACTATGGATTCTGGAGATTTAGGTATATTCAGGCTGTGAGCTAGCAACTTGTAACTGAAGGCCCATGACAATCCAATGACATTCTTAACGGGTCGAAGGGTCCTTTCAATCCTATGGTTTATTCTTAAATTTAAATTAAATACTTGTTGGATGTGCCTGGGTGTTTTATTTATATGAGTATGTATTTAAAAGAAAAAAAAAGTATTTAAGTAAGTATATTTCGTTGTCTGAATTCCATAACACAAGTGCTTTAGCTACTTAACATGGGGTGAAGGAAATGTGTGTGTTGGTGTAAAAAATATTATATTATATTATTATTCCATTCTTTTCTTCTATTATTATTATGTGAACCCCTAGTTTTAAGGTACGATGAGATCTACGATGTATGCATGCGTTTCGTATAAGGTCTTGAATAACCAGAAATAATACAACCAAATCTTGAAACGCGATCTTGACCCCAAATGTTTCGTATGTATTCCGCATTCATGAGTGAATTTAAACACTCGCATAGTGTTATTTTTTTTTTGTAGGCCTCTAAATACTCTAACGTGATGCAAATGACACGAAAATATTGACATAATTATCTCGTAAATTGTCAAATCATGGCGAGACCACGACGGTGGCGGCGGCATTGCGGCATCGATGTTAGATTATGAAATAAACTTGTAATATTATTATGTATATGATTGTAGCCTAGTTATCGACTGCCTAGATTTGTGACTCGAACTTTGTGGGTTCAAGTCCGGATGGTATGAATCTGTTTTTGGAACTTATGTAGGTATGTACTGGAGGATAAGTGTTTTATCGGCGATGGGCTCACCCCCTGTCACGTTGGGTTAAATACGCTTGGTGAACCGTGGGCATTTGCTTACTAAATAAGTGCCTCTGCCTACCCCGCTTTAGGATTAAAAGGCGTGAAGTGTATTTATTTTTATTTTATTTAAGTGTTTTATCACTTTGACGATACTTTCTATGTCCTTAAGGTAATGTTATATAGTGATAATCACATTCATATCAGTTTCAAGTTTACAGTAGAATGGAGATTCTTGTCCGACTGAGCATTGTGCCCAACCCAGAACCTCCCGATTTCAGGTCGAAGTAAACAACCACTAAGCCACAAACTCGTATGCGAATTATGTATATGTAAAAATACTTCAATACATAGTAGGTATAAAACAAAGTCGACTCCCGCTGTCTGTACCTACCTAGGGTTGCCAGGTCGCCAAACCTAGTAGCCGGACAGCCCAGCTAGTTTGGCCGGACCATTAGATAGAAAGGACACTCTACATTATTGACGATATTGTCATCTCTTCCTTAGTGTTCAGAAAACTTGCAAGAATTTGCTCGTTGTAATGATTGGCAAATGTAAAAAGCCGGACAAGGTTTATTTTATCTGGACATGGCATCAAATAGCCTACCTATGTCCGGCTATATCCGGAAGCCTAGCAACGCTACAGCTACCTAAACTACCGATGTATGCTGCGTAGTTTTAAAAATATAAAGCTTTAAAATTATTATTTATATTTATGTCAAATCCCGATTGACAGACAAAAGTTCTAAATCTTTAAAACCATGAAACGGATTTTGATGCGGTTTTCTTTCATAGTGCCACTCGCATTTTAGAGGAAGGTTTTTTTTATAAAATAGCAGGGAAACACTGTTAATGATGTATACTGGCAAAATAACGTTTTACGGTTAGTCAATAAATAATGTACGAATTAATCGATTTTAGTTCTTAACGTCATACTTAAGAAATGAACGGCGATGGGCTCACCCCCTGTCACGTTGGGTTAAATACGCTTGGTGAACCGTGAGCATTTGCTTTAGCAAGTGCCTCTGCCTACCCCTCTTTGGGATTAAAAGGCGTGAAGTGTATTAATTAATTAATTTAATTACGAAATAAAAAAAATCTGTCTTAAATTTTGACTTCTGTTTTTTTTTGTTATTGTTCAGTGTTTATTCCTTCTTGTTTTTGGGGCAAATAAACTTTTCTCTCTCTCTCTCTCTCAAAAAGAAAATTCTAGTAGTAAATGTAATAACAACAACGATGAGCTCGCTCACTGTCACATTTGGTTAACAACCCTTAATAAACCGTGGGCATTTATTTCCAGCAGTGGACGAATGTGGGCCGATGAATGAAAAACTATACAATTCTAGGGAATATGGCACGCAACGCCCGCTTTGGGGATAAAAGACATGAAGTATTTTTTTTTTTACCTCTGTCCAGGTGTACTGATGATATGCGCAAGATGGCTGGCAGAAGTTGGATGCGAAAAGCCGAAAACAAAATCACAGTGACGTGCGAATGGAGAGGCCTATTTCCAGCAGTGGGCGAATTAAAAACTACAAAATTCTCGGGAATATCGCACGGAATGTCCACTTTGGAAATAGAAGGCGTGGAGTGTATATTTTTTTTAACTGTGGCCAGTTGTACTGATATGCGCAAGATGAGAAGCCGAAGGCAAATTACAGTGAAGTGCACATTGGAGAGGCCTATGTCCAGCAGTGAAGGAATGTGGCCTGCTGAATTTAAAACTACAAAATCCTCGGGAATACAGCACGAAACAGTTTTAGATATTTGTCAAACACAACTAGTACATAACGTAATATGTAACATTTACATAGATTGAGTCTTATCTTGATAACAGATATATCCAACCAGTTCACTGTTACCCAACTGAAAGACCAAATAACTTAGTTGTATCTTTTATGTATGAAATCGAATTTCTTAATCTTGGTCTCCGTTTTCTTGTGAAACTTAGCAATAAGCAGCGTCAGGGTAACGTCGTCTAGTTTACCCTATAGGGTAACTACAACTATGTTTGCTAAGAAATTACCCTGTGACAGAAGTATGACGATGTTGTAGCGAGACGTTAAAGTTTTGATTACCTCAAAGCTTTAGTTTAGTCTCATAATAAAAGTTTGGACGAAGAATTTTTTATGTACGAGTAAGTATTTATAATTAAGTTATATTGGAACGACTTGCCGGAGTCTGTGTTTCCTGCGCAGTACAGTCTGAAGGTCTTCAAACCGCGGGTGAATAGGTACCTACTGAACAAGTATGCTCCATCGTAGACCACATCGCTGCTTAACATTAGACAGGATGGTGGTCAAACGCTTGTTTATAGTGATTAAAAAGATATATATTAGAAACTAGCGGCCCCGGCTTCGGTTTTTACGCTGATACTAAGTATTTCCCTACTATATTATACATGTAATATACATATAAACCTTCCTCTGGAATCACTCCATTAAAAGAAATCGCATTGAAATCCGTTGCATAGTTTTAAAGATATAAGCATACATAGGGACAGATATCGAGGGGCGACTTTGTTTTATACTATGTAATATTAGTGCTTATTTGCTCCTAGATATATTAAATAGACATAGACATAGACATAGACTGACTGATGTATCACTCATAACTTAAAAACAAAAGCTCCGCACACAAATTTCACTTCACTAAAACACAAGTCACAATTATATTCTTTCTGAAAAATGCTAAGTATGAATCCACTAAAACAAGTCACAATAAGTTTGCTTCAAATGTCCGAAGTACGTTTTCTCGATTCGCGGCGCACGGTTAGGTGCGTGAAGTTGCGCGTGCGCAGAGCTCGCAGTGCTGATTTTGACTGCTGATCGCGCGCGCAGACTAGTCGATCTACGCCCGCGACTGCGGTAGGTGTATGGCTGCTTGCTTACATTGTGTTTTGTTGACATTTCTTTTTGTTTGCACACCGATAAATGTTTTAATTTTTATGGTGACAAACGCGGGGGTTTAGACACTGATTTTCCGTAAGTTTTATTTTTATTTTTGGTTATAGTGGATAGATAAAGTTCAGAATGTGAACTTTTTACAAT
>SJJU01031753.1:0-10085 GCA_012932125.1 Conopomorpha cramerella | reverse complement strand
ATAAAAAACGCACTGAAATATAACTGACAGAAGTCCCCCTGGATATCTACTAGCGACATCTAGATAAGAAACTTTTGGAGTTTGAATATTCCCCATTACGACGCAACTGCTAACGTTATCGCGATTTTTCCTGTTGTAAAAGGATCCCGAGCAATGGTCTTACAAACGTTGTTGGACTCTTCAATATGAACAACTTTTACTATGGCCACGGCATACTTGTTTTGTTGTGCATATTTGGGCAATGGAAACGTACGTTAAGATCGAACGTTCTTAGAGCGCGCAGTGTTTCAGACCACGTGAAATACATTACTAACTTATTTCCGCCTTATTAGGACGCCTCATAGGCAGGGGATACCGTAGTAGTCCTATTCTTGTCTAAACGCCCGGAACTATAGGGCTCGTAATAACGTAGCTTTTTTTTTTGACGGGGCGAGAATCCCTTCGGATTCTCCGTCGTCGTCTGCGGGGGAGTCTCCCCTATGATAGAGGATATGTGGTGAGTCCACTAAAAACCCCGCGGTGACTTCTACGGGCGAAAGAGCTGGTGCCCCCGAAACACCCTGAAGAGTACGACATCCAGGGTGGCACTGGCTGCGCAGGGCCCGCTGCAGGATGTTAAGCGGGCCCTCTACCCTGCGGGGAGGAACTTGTGATCCTCCCCGCAGTGTAGACGGCACACCGCTCACACCTCGACGTGAGGCGACGATGCCGAAGTCACGTGGCACCGTCGCCCTCGGTGGGGGTCGGTTGAACTCGCGCGCAGGCCCCCGCCGTGAGCGCGACCAACCCCCGGGCCCTTTTTGTCGCCTCGTACGACAGGCAAGGGAGAACCGCAGCCCTAATCTAACGCGCGGAACTGCAGAGCTACCGCGGCGATCACGCGCCTCGACCGCCGCCGCCTCGCGCTCTCTCTCGGCGGCCTCCTTCGCGAGCATGACAGACTCGCAGAAGGAGACCGCAGCGCTCCACGCTTCGGCTCGGTCCAACATCGACGCGACCAGCGCCGACAGGGAGAGGTCGGGTCTGACGATTGCCACGAGGTCCGCGCGCTCGGACGCCCAGGCTGGACACCATTGGAGAGTGTGCTCTGCAGTGTCGTCGGGTGGTGACAGCCGGAAACTCAGCGACCCGTGACGTCGCTCCAGCCACTGCTCTAGGACGGGGGCGATGGCTGCCACCGTCCTGAGCCCCGCGCCGTAATAACCCCAGCTATTTTAACCTTTTAGCTAACCCTATTTTTTCCTTATAATGGTACAGTTTATCAGTGTGTTCGCAAAAGTAACCTTGCAACGATTTACGTATTCATAGCACCAGATTACATAACAATATTATCAGCATCAAGTTATCTAAGAATTGTCTTGTTTTTAAATTACTTTAGGCGTCATAAAAATACAAACAGATGTTAATTTTAAACCAACCTTATTTTTTTAAGTGATTACAGACGACTAACGCTAAACAAGAATGTTCATGCGTGAATTCCATTGTACGTGGTGTACCTAACTCTATGACCTGGGGTCCAATTCTGCTACACTCTCGTTATTGCATTGCTCTGCCATCGTAGCCGCAAACGATGTGCATCGCTGTTTTACTACGGACGACAGTGAAATGAAAGTAACGAAATGAGCAATGCACATCGTTTACCGCTATATCCGCGATGCAGAGCTATGCAACTACCAGAGTGTGACGCAGGTCTCTGAAACAAATTGCTCTGAGCAATAAGATCGTCTTTCCAAAAGACTGCTTTTTACCATTGTTAATTGTAAATTTTCAATATACCTACACTGTGCAATAAAGAGTTGAACTGTTGTTTCATTTGTTCCAAAAAGATTTATAATAAATATTACTCAGTAAGGTAACTAAGGAAAATGTTCTTATAATTGTTCGAAACCTAGCGTGAATTATGTATATTTTAAACAATTAACATACAAGTATGAGCTATTGTATAAGTAACAAATAACTTATCACTTACTCATTAAATTACAATGTGACATGGACACTCACTTACTGTCATGTTCGCTGACCTCATCTGCCCTGTACGTGGGCAGGTCGGGTCTCTTCTCTCCGGCTTCAAATTTCTCATCCTTTGACTTGTCTGAAAGGAAAATGTTTAAAATTTCGTAGAAGGAACAGCAAGGATGTGGAACACAAATGTTTGCCAGGACAGCTAGTAAACTACAAAAACTTGTTCTCAGTTTCATGTAAGATGAGAACAAGCTTTGTCAATAATGTAATTAAAGAGTAAAGAACCGACTTCAACCAGTAAAATTTGACATTATGTGGTTTTCTCATGAATGCCATTGTCAGAATTAAACCAAATTTATATGGGGCCAAACGGGAATACTTTCAAATAAAAAATAACATCTAAATCTGTTCACCCAGATGAAAATACAGACAAATTGAGAACCTCCTCCTTTTTTGTTTGAAGTTGGTTAAAAATGGTACAGATTGGTTCGACATGCATTCAAAGATCTCTAATTTCCTCAATAACCATGAAGTGCATTGATGGAATTGGACTGAATTGATAAAGTTTCTGAGGGTTACTCTAGTACAGAGGCTCCCAAACTTATTTTCTGTCCTGTGCACTGTAAAAATGGTTAAATTTTAGGCTGTCTAGTCTACCTACTTGAAATCAACTACAACTTAAATTAAATAAATTATTGTAAGCAACATTCGCAATATTATTCTTTTTGAGTTCCCCCTTTAGACCTGCACCACTAGAGGGGGCATTTTCAACCACTCTGGACATATAATTTTTTTGGAGAAATATATGCACCACAAAATACCTTTGGTGTTAGTGATAACCACTGCTGCCAGCACTGTGTAGGCAAACGGGCCTCTTGCTTTAGGCCTAAAACCATCTTCTCCATGATTGTAGTAGAACCTTTGTTGGTTTATAGCCAAAAAGTTAACAACTCTTCTGTGTAACAACAAATTTCTGAAAATAAGAGTAAAATTCACTCAAATTGTTGCAAAACTGAGCAAAACATAGAATAAACAAGAAAATTTACTGGGGTTTATTTTCAACAAAAATTGTTTGAATGGTTAAGAGTGCATGAACTAAGGTATGTTTAAGGTTCAACATTAAAGGAGAAAATTGACTGAAAACTATGAATCTTTACTTTATTCACTACATTTTCTATTTAATCTTAGTCAAACATACATTTCTGAGTTGACGATAATGGATTCTGATTGGATTCTGTAGCAAGATTCGGAATAAGTAATTAAAAAAAAATATTCTGTCAAGTTTTGGTTATGAAGAAATTAAGTTACTAACCTGAAAATTATATTTCTCAGAGACATGTTGACACTTGATTTCTAGATAATATTCACTATATAGTTTTTATTGGACAGTAATTTCCAGATAAAGTTATTGACGACAAACTTTTGACCTACGTACAAAACATGGATAGTAGTAGTAAATAACGTAACCGATAACAATACATCGATAACACTGTCTGAATACCTATTTCAATGTTCTTGAATTATTATTTATTTTACACTTAATAAAATCCAAATCAATTCCCACTTTCTTATGCTTGACTTCAGTTTTCTTTCATCCAACGGACCAAAACAATACCACAGATGAGTGAGTCCACAGAGTAGATTAAATGAAATTGTTTGAATATGATCAAAATGTAACGGGAACTGTCAAAATAGTTTTAAAATTTTACACTAGAGGGCTAAGACCTCAGAACAAAAACAAGTAGACTGGCAATCTGAAACTGCCGTTTACAATAAAACGAGACAGCAGCGATATGATAAACATGCAGGAATGAAAGAGCAGATATTACTAATATGTTAGAAAGAAATAAATAAGTAAATATTATAATTATAAAATAAACACTTTTATCATAATTATGTAAATACAGACATACAGGTCCCCCTACTTACACTACACTATTAAGTAGTAGGCGCCTACATATACCTACACACACACACACACACACATTCATACATACCTATACCCCTCAGACCAAAAACAACTATATCTAGACTTGCAAATATAAACTGACGAGTAGAATAAAACGCGACAACAATATGAAAAACATACAGGAGTAAAAGAGTAAGGGACAATATCTTCTGTCCCTTATTACGTACCAGGGAATATCTGGACCCAAACTGTCAAATTAGTAGTAAAAGTGACAGTTTGGATCCAGAAGTACATCATTCTCCATACAATTTGGTGAGAAAAAGACAGGCTGAAGATGATACGCGGCTTGTAAGTCGTTGTGTTGGGTCGGAGCTATTCACACACACACACTCACCACTACTTAAAATTAGGTTATCCTTACTTAATATTACAAATCGGGAAGTGACTTTGTTTGTTTGTTCCGCTTTCACGCCGTAACTACTGAACCGATTGCTTTGAAATTTTGCATACGTAAAGTTAGAAGTTCGGATTATAGGGTTAAAAGTTATGTAACTTTTATCCCGGAAAACTGAATATCTCATCATCATCATCAGCCCATACTTGTCCACTGCTGGACATAGGCCTCTCCAATTGCACTCCACTATGATCTGTTTTCGGCTTCTCGCATCCAGCTTCTGCCAGCCATCTTGCGTATATCATCAGTCCACCTGGCCTGAGGGCGTCCTACACTCCGTTTGCCGAGACGCGGTCTCCACTCGAGAACTCGTTTTCCCCAACGGTCATCGGTTCTGCGGCAAATATGGCCGGCCCACTGCCACTTCAGCTTGCTAAAACGATGAGCTATGTCGATGACTTTTGTTCTCTGTCGGATCACTTCATTTCTGATTCGATCCTTCAGAGAAATGCCGAGCATAGCCCTTTCCATAGCACGCTGTGCGACTTTGAGCTTGTGGGCCAGCCGTGCCGTCAGTGTCCAAGTCTCAGCTCCGTATGTCATTACAGGTAGGACACACTGATTGAAGACTTTTGTCTTCAGGCACTGTGGGATCGCTGATATTAAGACTCGACGTAACTTCCCAAATGCTAATTGATATTCCCGAGGGAAATAGTTTTTTTCCGTAGTAAGGGATAAGTTTTGTATAGTTGTCCTTTATACCGCAATATAACCGAAGCCCACGCGGCGAAGCCGCGAGCGGAAAAGCTAGTAACTGTAGTAAAGTTGATGTTACATATGCTTAGAACTCTAGCTCAAACTCCGGAAGGATGACGTGAAAGAGAAGTATGAATCAATGCTGAAAGAAAAACTCAGTATAGTGAATGAAGAAATAAGAGAAGATGAGATAGATAATGTATGGAATGTTTTTAAAAATGGTATGGTTGAGATAGCCACTGAGGTATGCGGGGTGCGAAAGAGGAAGAATGTCTCCAGAGACTGTGAGCTCTGGTGGGATGAGGAAGTAAGCAAGGTGTGAATGAAAAGAAAAAGGCATGGATGGATGTGTTGGCCATGAGAGCCAACACCCAAGCAACTAATGTGGATGAAAGTGAAAGGAAAATGTCTCAATACAAGTGCTTAAAGAAGAGAGTGAAAGAACTGATAGTACGTAAGAAGATTGAGTTAAAAGAGCGGAATGAAAAGAGGTTCTCTGACAACTTCCAAAATAATATTCGGCTATTTTGGAAACTAGTCCGGTCAGCCAGAAGTAAGTCAGAGAATCATAGCATGAAAGCAATTAGAGATAAGGATGGAAAAATTTTGAATGAAGAAAGTATGGTTGTAAGAAGATGGAAGGAATACTTTGAAAATTTGTTTGAATGTAGCACCGCGTCGACTTTGGTTGATGCGGTTAATATGGATGGCGAAGAGAATAAAAGTGAGATACTTATGAATGAAATTTTCAAGGCTATGAAAGGAATGAAAAATGGAAAAGCGGCTGGGTATGATAGGATTTCGCTGGAGATGCTGAGGGCTGGTGGTGCGGTGGTGGCGAACCTGCTGTACCTTATTTTTAATGCATGTTGGCGATACGGCCGAGTACCAAGTGATTGGTGCAAAGCCGTAATCGTTCCACTGTATAAGGGTAAGGGCTCACAGCAGGATTGCAAACATTACCGAGGAATCAGCCTTCTTAGTATCGTCGGCAAAATGTATGCAAAAGTGTTGATCGAAAGGGTAATACGTGAGACTGATGAAAAAATCTGGGATGTACAAGCTGGTTTTAGGAAGGGAATGGGATGCACCGACCAAGTCTTCTCTTTGCGCCAGGTGACGGAGAAGTTTTTGGCTAAAAACCAAAAGGTTTTCTGCGCTTTCATGGACTTAGAGAAGGCTTATGATCGGGTACCCAGGAATGAGTTGTGGACCTTGCTGCTGTCCCGGTTCAGGTTGGACAGGACCTTGGTACGGGCTTTGAAATCACTTTATGATGATTCCAGTGCCTGTGTCAGGGTAAACGGGACCTACTCAGACTGGTTTGGCATCCATAGAGGTGTCAGACAGGGATGCGTAGCGTCTCCGTGGCTGTTCAATCTGTTCATGGACAGTTGTTTGGAAGATCTGAAAGGTCGTGATTGGGGTCTAGATATGGGTGGTTTAATCATCAAATGCCTTTTATATGCTGACGATCAAGTTCTTCTTGCACCGTCGGCGTATGAATTGCAGCAGATGATTAATTGTATGAATGAGTCATTGAAAAGGAAAGGAATGAAAGTGAATGCTAGTAAGACCAAAGTAATGGTAGTCGAAAATAATGAAAGGACAGTTTGTGAGTGCATGATTGACGGTGAGAAAGTTGAACAAGTGGATGAGTTTGTATATTTGGGATCTCTATTTACAAGTGATGGAAAGTTTGACAAAGATATTGAAAGAAGAGTGAGTGCGGGTAATAAGGTTAACGGTGCCCTTCGCAGTGTTATGGAGAGCCAATTCATGTCGAAAAAGGCAAGATTGGCTGTCCATGACGCTGTACTGGCACCTACCTTAATGTACGGGAGTGAAAGTTGGGTATGGCAGAAGAAGCATAAAAGTAAAGTCAATGCCGTAGAAATGCGGTCATTGCGGAGCATGAAAGGCGTGACATTGAATGACAGGATAAGGAATAGTGTGATAAGGGAAAGTTGCGGTTTGAAGGAAGACGTAGTGACCAAGATTGAAAAGGGCATGCTTCGGTGGTTTGGGCATATGGAGAGAATGGATGAAAGTCGATTGACGAAAGAGATTTATATGGGTGATGTAATGGGCCGGGTGAGTAGAGGTCGCCCCAGAAGGACATATACAGACCAGATTGGTGATGTCCTGGCCGAAGGTGGCGTGAAAAGTACTCGAAACCGGAGGTCATGTATGAAAAGATGTATGAATGTAGATGAAGCGAAAGGGGTATGTCAGGACCGTGACAAATGGAGATCTGTAGTCTCTGCCTACCCCTCTGGGAGACAGGCGTGAAGTGTATGTATGTATGTATGTTAGTTAAAAAAAAATACACTAATTTCCTGCCCTTATCCCACACTAGGGGGGGTCGACGCAACACGTTTCTTTTCGCCATTCATCTCTATCATTCGTCATCTCTGCAGTTACACCTTTCACGCACATATCATTTTTCACACAGTCCATTCAGTTATGGGATGTGATTTTTCTTTATATAAAAATCAAAGCCATTTTCCGTTGTCACGGCATTTAACTCTGGAAGGGTGGACCTATTTCGCTAATTTCTTTCTTTGTTGTGCTTATTAATGAAGCAGAAGGTTCTTATGAAAAGAAAAAATTACATCCACTGCTGGGCAGAGGCCCCACCATATTGTAATAGTTAAGACAGGACAACTTCTATAGAGTCCAACAGTTAAGATGTTTATTGTGTGTATATAATGAGAAAGCTGATTTTCAAAAATTTAAATTATGTTTAATATGCCAATTACAAACACTGACCGTACACAATAGCGTTATCCATAACATCGTTTTATTGTATGAAACATAAAAGGCTCTTAATATGCATTGAAGTATAAAGTCTATTTTTATTTTATTTTATTTATAGATAAAATATTATCACAAATTTAAATAAAAATATCTAACTACGTAAAACATTAAAACAAGACACTATACTTATAATAAAATTGTATTGAAATGGCACACGATAAACAAAAGGTACTTATAATTAAAAACGTGTTTTTCTTAATAAAATAATAAAATTGTTCACACTTGATACATAATGGAGAATTTTATTTGACGTTTTTCTGACAGATTTTCGCGCGGAGAACTGTCATTACTGTCAAACTTTGTTTGGAAACTTCAAAGAAAATTCCCCATTATTAATTATATTATGTCACCATTACGTTGGTCCTTTATCACAATTATTATTAGTTGGTATTAGCAGCAGCGAGCCACACGAAACGAGATAAAATCCGAAATTGATGTCAATATGTACCTACTATTCAGTGGCGTGCACACCATATAGGCAAAAAGACACTGCCTACCTTAGTATTTTGGTTACCCGACCTAATAATAGAGTTATTGCCAGATCCTTTTTTGTTGTACTCACGACGTTGACATAGGCTGACGAAGGTCCTGTGTTTTGTGAGTGAGTAGATAGGTAGGTACGGATACTTCGTAAAGACAAGTAACCTATACATAGGTGTCAATACTTGGGGATTACTGCCTACTTTGTCGTAAAAGCCAGTGCACGCCACTGCTACTTTTGTATAAAAAAATAAACCCACTAAAGTCACGTTACCTTTGCAAGTATTTAGTTCCTAGTCATTATTTGTGTAGGTTGCCAAGCTGACCTCCTTGCAGGCCTAGAACGTGTGTCAATAAAAACATGACACACAACAAAAACCTACGCATTCTGCCCCCCTAGCGCGTCAAGAAAGACACGACATAGAGCAAATACGCGCTGTTATTGGCTGTTGTGTCACACATCGTGCGACTCGGCTTGTTTCAACCAATCGCAGTGCTTGGTATGTCTTGTCATGTCTTTCTTGGAGCGCTTTGCTAGGATTTTTCCTTTGAGAGCGCTTTGATTGGTTGTTATGCCACGCTTCGTGCGACTCAGCTTGTTTCAATAAATCGCAGCGCGTTATATTATGTCTTGTCACTTATTTCTTGGTGCGCTGTGCTACGGGGGCTGGCTGAAGAATGAAGGGCCTTTGTCATTTATTTTATAACATCGTACAATACCTACCTAACGAAGGTTATTTCTCCAATATGCACCTAGATGAACATAATGTAATTGTAGTAAAAGCTGCAGTCCTGTTACAAGAACAAGACTCCAGTGACATAATTTATTTTTTTAATGAAATCGTGTCTGTCTATGTCGTCTTGAAACCTATCAATGCAAGTCACAACTGATGATCTTCATTTATTGATTAATGGGGTGACACATTTCCATATTGGCTTAGGCGGTGCATTGTTGCTGGTGCTGGAGTCATTCACTACAATTACTAATGACTGCAGTCAGTGTGACATGATAAAACGCTTACTCATTATTTCAGACACTACGCCAGCGAGGTTATTACCAACATAGATTTAGCTTTGGCCTTATCTCCCCATTGTGTTACATTGTTTCGAAAGAAACAAGCACTTTTTTAAACAATTAGTAAATAGAATTTCGAATGTTGTTGTGGTGACATCCATCACTGGTCGGCTTCGAGGCCGGAGTCCAAGAAGTCCTTCACGTGCAGCGCCACCTTCTTCGGCATGACACGCAGGTACTGCGAATGTAAAAAATATTACATTACGAACTGTTTGTTCCATTCCTGTCGGTAATAAGGCCGGGCACATATGTACATACGGAATTTTCCGTACGGAATGTGGCGATTCAGGTATAAAATGAAGCTTCGGTTGTTGTTGTTACGAACTTGAGTTTAACAGACGTTTTTACTTGAATTGTTGTATTCCGTACGGAATCCGGAACGGAATTCCGAATGTATGTGATGTGACCGCCCTAAGTAAAATAACATCGCTCAAGTACGATAATGTGGTGAGTCTGTTCTTTACACAATTCAATGAGGAATATTCTTTTAATTAATTTTGACAGTTTTTCGGGTGGAGAACTGTCATTACTGTTGTACTGCTGTACTTTCCAAACAAAGTTTGACAGTAATGACAGTTCTCCGCCCAAAAATCTGTCGGAAAAACGTCAAAGAAAATCCTGCATTGGACACTAGGGTCATGTGTTTTCAAAGTGATTTCGCTGTTATAGCGCAAAGACAACACAATTTT
>SJJU01031752.1:0-13701 GCA_012932125.1 Conopomorpha cramerella | reverse complement strand
AGCCGTTTCCGAGATTCCAATTATATATATATATATACAAGAATTGCTCGTTTAAAGATAAAGATTTATTACAAAGAGGAAAGAATTGTATAAGTAGTTTATGAATAAACTCAAAAACTACTAAACGAATTTCGATAATTCCTTCACCATTAGAATGCTACATTATCTACCTATATTTAATGGTTTTTTTAAATTAAAAATCAATCTTATAACTTGAACACACTGCATTTGACACAATTGGTTATACCTCACAGTAACTAAGTTAGTTCAATACCAATCTGTACTAAGGTAATATTATAAAGCTGAATAGTTTGTTTGAACGCGCTAATCTCAGGAACTACGGGTTCGAATTCAAAAAATCTTTTTGTGTCGAATAGATCATTTATCGAGAAAGGCTTTAGGCTATATAACATTATTAATAGTATCCCCAAATTCCCACGGGAACGAAAAAATGCGCGTAACACCGCGCGGTACAGCTTGTTGAAAATAATTGTCGAGTTAACCGAGGCCATTTTCTTCGCTAGGACATCTGTTTCCTCCTTACTTCGGGATCAAAAGTCGTGAAGTGTATTTTTTACTACAAACTAGGGACGCCCTGCGATTTCATTGGCACAGTTTCACTATTTCATACAAACTATAACACCATCTATATATTGCCACGTCTCACAGGATCGTGGTAAAAAGTATCCTATGTCCTTCTTTTGGTTCTAAGTTACCTCCTCACCAATTTGCAGCAAAATCAGCTCAGCAATACTTGAGTTATAAATAGTGTAACTAACACGTCTTCTTTTTATATACATATATATATTATATCACTCGATAGTTATAATCCGTTCAGTAACATCCTGTTGCTGTGCTTTGTGGGTGTTTTGTTTAACAACCTGCGGCATGCGACCGAACGAGTTTCACAGAACTTGGGCCCTTAGAGGTTTATTATACACACATCAAAAGTGTCTAGGGATCAAGAACATTTTTAGCTCTAAAAAAATATCTAATTTATTTTAATCAAATCTAATCTTCTGGATTGGTCTCCTACCTAATTCCCCATGCCTGTATCAATGACTTATCACCACATTTTGAATAAATTATGAATGAATTCAGTTTTTGTAAAATATATTCTTGATTGCAATCTTCTAAAATGTACTTGATCCCTAGACACTTTTGATGTGTAGTTACACAGAATAATAGGAGTAATTTCGAACGTCGATTGTGCAGCGTTCATTGCCTGGTACGTCATCATGATGCTTCGTCATATCCCATCACGGTTAACCACACGCGTGTATGGTGACTATCATTCTTTAGGTTTTCTTTTCTTTGTTGTATATTTTTTTATTATGAATAAAATTGTAATAGGTATTTTTTATCGAATATGAGTTGTTACTTTCGTCATAATCATTATTATGTCAGCCCACTGCTGAACGTAGGCCACTTTTGTTACGCTCATTAATATTTTATTTGTAACTTGGAACTATTGAAATCAGCCTAGAACTGTTATACGTTTTATAGTAAAGTTATGTAAATGGAATTATTGTTTGCACGCGTAATGAAACGAATTCGTCTCGGAGTAATAAGTTGTACGTAATTTAATAACTCGAGATAGGAGGAAAATGGGAACCAACAAAAAAATGAATGATGAAATAATAAAAAATATAATGTAGCTACCTAATTTCGGTAGAAGACTGTTAGTAAGTACACACGGTCGTAGGCAACGAAATTGCTTTCTCATCAGCAGAATGTCTACGAGGTGGCATCAAAGAGTGTCGTTACGCAAATTAGTGCTGAAGTAATTTTCATTGAATCATAACTACCGCGATTCATCCAGTTTCCGCGCGAATTCCTCAACTTCCGGATTCCTTGTTCGCCGTTGACACCGCGTGCTAAACAAATTCGACGATTTCAGCGTCTATCGCCTCTAGTAATAGAGTTCACATTGTCGCGGCGACGATGGCGTTTTAGAACGGCGTGGTTTTGTTGAGGGCGCCTCTAACGACGCTGACTTGGCTTTGTATTGTTCCTGGGATAAATGACTGATGACTATGTCTTTGTCACAAGCGATGGCCCGAAATGTAATCACGCCCTTTGTCGATGTTCTGTTGTATCATGTTCTATCGGCCAGCTCCGCCGCCGCCGCCGCCACCGACGTCGCCCGCCCGAGCCCTCTGCGGTAGACAATGAAAATTCATTATCATTTTAATAAAAGCACTACGAAGTTTTAGTATTTGATGGATTATTGTTTGGAAAGGTTAATGAAAAGGGGAAGTTTATTAGTGAATAGGTTTTCAACGGTCCTATATACCCTAGAGACGAAAGACGATTAAAGGAATCTATTGATGACGATATTACCTATCTACAAAAAAAATATTCAAAGAATAACAAAACTTATGGTCACCCTCCTAAGTGCAGGCTCTATGATTTTATGTAGATGTACGCACAGATGTATACAGTCATGTTGTTTTCCGTCAATTTAGTTTTTATTCCGTCGTAATAAGGACACGGTCGTAAATTACGACCGTGTCCTTATTACTATGGTGCTATGCATGTATTACGACTCGTAATACATGCATAGCGACTGCATGTCAAAATAACCGTTACGCAACACAAGTATGGAATGACCCGAGAGGCGTACTCTAAGTTCCAGAGATTTTGTAGAAAAAATGTATTTTGATCAAAAACACTCCTGTTACTAAATTATTATTGAAAAATTGTTTTCGTTCCATTTGTTTGTTTTATGTGACTTTCGTATTTTAATTAATTAGACATAAATTCACATTTCTGTACATTTCACTCGATAGTAACAGTGGAATTAGGCTTAAGATTGTTCCTTCCCTATATTACAATAATGACGATGTCATTGTAAAATAACACTTATTTTCAAAGTATGAAGAAATGTAGCTATGTCCAGTACTGGTTATGGGATCATAAAAGATCTAAGTAGCAGAATAGTTTTATTTATTCCGCATCTTTTGGTTCAATTCTCACGCTCAAAGCCAATAACTTGATTTCTTGGCTCTCCTGTAAAATTTGCCTTTTGTCCCTTACAATACTTTACGGCGATGGGCTCACCCCCTGTCACGTTGGGTTAAATACGCTCGGTGAACCGTGGGTACTTGCTTTAGCAAGTGCCTCTGCCTACCCCTCTTTGGGATTAAAGGCGTGAAGTGTATTTTTTTTTTTTAAGTTTTGAAATTGCACGGCCAAGGACTAAAAAGATGCTTCCTGTATTATTTAAAACCACTCTGACACAAAAAATACAGAGGTAGAGCCCCCGAGGATGCGCAGGCGGCGCGCTCTATGTCATTGTCACTCAACATCTCGAGATGCTTATCTCTAACAACTCTTGGGCCATGTGACTATTTTGTCATGTCACTTTATCTCGTACACCGTAGGGTACAAAATGGTGTTACGCTCTTTGCATATTATGGTTTTTGTGCAATAAATCTTAAAAGAGTAACAACTTTATTTTGTGTGTTTTTTCTGTTTTTACGCTTTTCTTCTTCTTCAACTGTCATAGTTTTTTTATTTTAGCGGTGTCCTACTGCTGGGCAAAGGTCTCCCCAACCATATTCCACTGTACTTATACCTATTATAAAAATATTTATATCGTTTGACTTCCTTCAGTCCACCGGTAAATTGAGGATTCCCAGCCAATATTGAACAGGAAACACAAAAAAATCCTAAACCATGCTCAAATTTTTGGTCGTAGTCAAACAGTTACGAATTTGTTACACAAATTTTATATTTTTTTTTATGGTAAACGAATGAATATTCGTACACTCATTCCTGCGTGTAATCAGGAGGCACGGAAAGTACAGGAAAAGCTGTCGTCACAAGTCCCAAAGGAGAGGTGGTAGAGAGGATACAAACATTATGTTAGTACTAACACACACGGCATTTCAAAAAAGCATACATTTTCACGGTTATTTCATTGGACAACAAAAAAGCGTCGGAAAATGTTCATCTCAAATTGCTCGCATAAATATTTGCCTTTGGAAGGTAGATCCACTTATAATAGACGCTGTGGTTATATTGACGGCTCTAAGTGTGCGACTTTGAAGATCCCCTTTGATATTTCGAGTGCAAACGGCTTATGATTTATTATTCAACAAGTTAGCAGCGGGATTCTCCTCTGATGTCACAAGACATTTTACCTCTTCGGAAATCCTCAAAGTAAAGATAAAGAAATACTGGCAGGCGATAGAAAAAATGCACCAGAAAAAAAAATTAAAGGAGACGCTGACAGACACGAATATCCAAATCCAGGCCACAGTAAGTTTTAGGAAAAAAAAAACAACTAATAAACCAAAAAAGCTCCGAACCTAACCGAGCGTGGCGCTGTGAAAGGTGTGACAAGCTCAAAGTCGAGATTAGTCCCGTCTAACGGCTCTTTTTACTTACAACAAACTGATACCAATTAACTTTTTTTCGCTTTTCCAATTCCAAAGTTCAGGAAAGTATTTCCCGCCCGTTTTACACGATCCGTCGATGTATACTGATCTTGTGACGCTGGCCTAGTCGTGCGACTAGAATTCACTGTTGGACGGCTCACGGAGTTTTTGTCTTCGACGTGAATGAGATGTCTTCAATGAAACGTCTTTAGTCGTCCGATTTGCTTTCGCCTCGACGAGATAGACTTTTCTTCGTTTTGTTTCGATACAAATTGTATCGATTGTTAAGCGATTAGTGCTTCCAGATCTATTCTCACTGACGATTTGTTCTATTAACGATGTGATAGTTTGTCTTTTTCATTTAACAATTCAAGAAATGTTTAATTTGGAGCTACTACTTTTATAAACAGTTATTGATTGTCTTTTGTCATAACTAAACCATGGATTTAGGTTCGCTTTAGCCGTGGTTTACTTTGAAGAAAAATGGTTTTGTATTCAGTTAAGTTGATAATGTAATGTATGGTCTCATAATGATATTTTATCATGAGTCTTGAGAAATCAATGTGATATCTTTCCACTCCTGTATTTTTATGCCATTCTTGATTCATTTCAGATGCTTTGTTTATACTTTTATTGTGATAATAACGAATATTATCAATTACGACAAAACTCGATTAGCCCAAACTATATACCAAACTATTTAGCTACGCACCAAAGGATCCTTGCTGGACCGAAGTTACTTATTATGCTTACGTTCCAGAAAAAAAACTAGGCCTCGGGTAAATACAGTTAGCTAGAACAATGTCTGAAGAGAATAACGTACATAATATATAGGTCTACACTTACGCTGTGCTAAACATAGGCCCGGCCGGAGTGTAATTTCACGGGCTGTCAAAACTGTGAACATTAATTAGTCCGTCCCGAAAAGGCCCAGACATGGACGGAACAACAAGTACGCAGCGAACACTTGGACGCGTGCATATGTTTAAAAAGAGTCAACGTAAAATAACAAACATACACACAGTGAAAAAGAGAGCAGTAAAAAACGCCAAATGTAAACAAACCACGTTGAAATTTCACAGCGACTCTTTGCCTCGGCCATTTTGTTTTTAAAAAGATTAATGGCGCGAAGTGAGACGCGGCGCTTACCCGCCTTCCGTGGGAAACTGGATTCGGAGGGAAAATAATATCGTAATGTATTATAATAAATGTTTCTG
The DNA here is from genome assembly GCA_012932125.1 of Conopomorpha cramerella. Classification (NCBI taxonomy): domain Eukaryota; kingdom Metazoa; phylum Arthropoda; class Insecta; order Lepidoptera; family Gracillariidae; genus Conopomorpha; species Conopomorpha cramerella. The sequence continues at coordinate 8,099 of SJJU01031752.1, read as the reverse complement.
ACTACTGCATGTGTCGTTTTAAACATCGATTTCATGTTATTTGTTTTAGAAACCACAGATTTCAGAAATTGAATTGGTATTTCTATCTGAAAGTAATTATAAAAAAATCAATCTGTCAGAGATAGTTGGAAACTAAAGAGATGCGACTACTTTCAACGCCTTTTTCATAGTTAATTTTAATATTAAAAATAAGACGATGTTTAAGGTGACCATATTTCTTGTTTTACAAATCATATCTACTAACATAATAAAGACTAAAACTGTTACTCTGTATCTGATATGCAATTGACTTGTTAAGTTGTTATTCCGCCATTATTCCTTAGGCCCCTTTTTAACATGCCACATCATAATGGTAACTAATTAAAGTATAAAACTACCTACTTCATAATATCCATTATATCTACGTAGGAATGACAGTCCTTGATATGGTTGACATATGGTTTTGAGACAGCTGTTTTCAGACACTTATAATTTGGCTGATCTGGGATGTCAATACCCGAAGAACGCGTCAGCTGTATTTCTTCCTGCATTTCGTAGGAGCCGGCTGTGGTATCTGGAGATTTAGGTTTATTCAGGTTTTGAGCTAGCAACTTGTAACTTTAAGACCTATATTGATATTCTTAACTCCTTATTATGCTACATTTGACCGAAGGGTTATTGTAATCCTAGGGTTTTTTCCATCACCTTTTGGGCAGTGTATTTATGGGCATTATGATTAAGTAAATAAGGCTGCAAGATGCCTGTCAGAAGCTGGACGCGAGATGCCGAAAACAGAACACAGTGGCGTGCAATTGGAGAGGCCTATGTCCAGCAGTGGACAAGTACGGGCTGATGATGATGATGATGAAATATGGCATAAAATCCAAAATCTTAGGTAACTCAAATTCTTTACAATAGGGAATTTTATTTGACGTTTTTGTGACCAGATTTTCGGGTTTAGAACTGTCATTACAACGTTTGTTTGGAAAGTATGACAGTAATGACAGTTCTAAGCCCGAAAATCTGTCAGAAAAACGTCAAAAAAATCCCCATTGCGAACATGAGTGTATGAGTGTACTTTATGTTATTTTGGTAAAGATACTGTCACGGATCTGATCTGAAAACCACAACAATAGGTGGAATATTATCAATTTAGGGCGTCGACGGGTTTAATATCATAACAAGCTTTATTTATTACTGTGATTTAATTATTATAGTCTCTTTGATTGATGATGACACACGAAATGGAGGAACGGACATTTGAAAACTGTGTCGGATTAGATTTTATAATGTTTGTTATATTTAACTGGGTGTTATGAGTGTTGGATTGCTTTGAAAGAGATGTTGTGGGGAATTTTGAATGGTGGCGCTTATTGTAACTATTAAATTCGTCACATAGTTGTAGAGTGGGTATGAAGAAAACTGAATCACTGTCGTAAAAGCTAATAGGTACATCTGTATCTCGTTTTTGTAGTCTGTGTTAACCAGAATGCAATGGCCTGACAGGGTCCGTGTAATGTGATACATTATTTTGAATAGTCTAAGTTTATGTTACGAAACATTGAAATTAATAAATAAAATAAAAATAGTGTATTTTAGTTACCTAAAATCGTAAAATTTTGAATCTTTTGCCTTATTTTCATCATCATCAGATGATAAAAAATGGAAAGATAAAAATAATGCCCGTACTTCTTCTTGTTCTTCTCTTAAATTGCACGCCACTGTGATCTGTTTTCGGCATCACGCGTCCAGCTTCTGTCAGCCATCTTGCGCTTTATTAACCTACTCATCTTACCTTATTTACCCATCATCAGCCTATATTTGTCCCCCGATACCTGGTCATAATACACATAAATACACTAATATCCAAAAGGGAGTGGAAAGAAACTTAGGAACACGAGGTTAGGACCCTTTAGCCATATGTAGCATAAGGTGTCAAGAATGTCAATATGGGCTTTCAATTACAAATTGCTATACCCTTTTTCACGGCTGAAGAGCACTGACAGTTTATTACATTTCTGCATTAGCGCGTCTTTTTCAATACATCTTAAAAATGAACTAAACTACAATTTGGAAAGAAACATTAGTCCTACAAAAACTGCGAATTTTTTGCTGAAATGTATGTCAATATACTTAATTGTGTGAAAACATTTTTTTTATCACTATGAACAAGCGTTTGACCACCATCCTGCCTGATGTTAAGCAGCGATGTGGTCTACGATGGAGCACACTTGTAGCAAACATCATCAAGTATCAGGGCTCTTCAGTCATGAAAAATGGTATAGCATATAGCCTGAATAAGCCTAATTATCTACTCGTCATATTTTACACTCAAAAGATAATAATATCACAAACAGAACACTAAAAGCAAATAGTATTGTATTTTATCATTGCATTACAACAAAATGTAAAGTTAGTAAGATCTGTAGGCGGATTTGTAGGAGGTGTGGTGGCAGACAACTTGAATGGCGTTACGTAGGTAACAGGTATACCTACCTACGTATCCCCTGTACCATTGTATTTTAATCAATAATGGTAAAGATGTAATCCCGGACGCGGCCGGTACATCATGTTCGTTTGACGTTACGTTGCGTCACACCATTCTGTCACTCTCGCACGCATACCGTATGAAAGAGACGACGTAGTTTTGTATCAGTTTTTTTGTTACACAAATACTGCTTCGTTTGCCCATGTCTTGTCGGTGTCGTTGGGCTGTATTTGTTAAAGAAGCTTTAACACTCTCGCCAATGTGTCGCGAGATAGGAAATCGAGAGTGTAATGCCGCAAGGCAATGAGGTGTGTTTTTAAAAAATCAATCTGTCAAAGATAGTGGGAAACGAAAGTTATGTAAATACGGACTACGGACACGCTCTTTTGTAAGTTTTTTTTTAAATCCCTCAAATCTAAACCTCATTATTTCTAATACACCTGCCCCTCACATCTTCGATTTTCTTATGTCCGTATTCTGAAACAAACTTCAACAGAGTATACTTTGTCTCTTTTACACAAACACGATTAGAACGAGACAAATGTTATTGAAACTGAAAAATAATCTGTGCTTGCTGGGATTTTCGAAATGTTACAGAAATACCTTAACCATTATCACGCTTGGTATTATATTGTTATGACTGACTGTGTACTAAAATGTTTTTATTTGTTTCTTTACAGGTAAGTTTATTTCCCGAACCGACGGAACAGTTATAGCTATGCGTATGTAAGTAATTATTTAAGCTTAATATTGTCATAAAATATGCACGGAAATATTTTATGAAATTAATGTATGATGTTCTATGTCTAGCAGTGGACAAGTTTGGGCTGATGATGATGATGATCAATGTATGGTGGTATCAAGTGGGAGACATGCGTGAAGTTTTCTGAAAATGAGCAAAACGTATAACGTACTTCACTATTTTCCAGTGGCGTGCACACCATATAGGTTAAAAGACACTGCCTACCTTAGTATTTTGGCTACCCGACCTAATAATAGAGTTATTGCTAGATCATTTTTGTTGTACTCACGACATAGGCTAACGAAGGTCCTGTGCTATGTGGGTTAGTAGCTATATTTCGTAAAGACAAGTTACCTATACATAGGTGTCAATCCTTACTTATTACTGCCTACCTTGTCGTAAAAGCCAGTGCACGCCACTGCTATTTTCACGGATAAAATAGGTATCGCTTGTCGCTATTCAGTAGTACAACTTCACTTAGAGTTATTTTAAGTCAATTCCGAAGTAAGCGACGTTAATCTATATTCAATTTCATCGTTACAAACGGTTACCTTCGGAGTAGACCCTGACATTTATTCGGATAACCTAATACCTATGTGCTATCGTGAATTACGTCTGCCACCTGCTTGGACTTTCTATGTCAAACACGCCTAAATCTTCAGTACTAGAGACTAAGTTATTTTGGTTCAGTTTACCTACCCTAGTTCCAATTTCCAGATAGTACATTCGTGGACTTTTAACGTTTAAAGTGATTTATCTGAGCCGGATTAGGGTTTGGATTGTTGGGGTTGAGAGCTCAGGTTATAGTGGATTTGTGAAGGCGTTGTGTCCACTGTGTAGGCAGTGTATCATTTTTTATGTGTCCCATGGGGTGGCGGCTGTCACGTCGGCGTTAGTTCGCCGGACGAGCCTTTGTATATTTTATGTACGTATTTGTATCGCGTCTTGTTTTGGACTTTTATTCTTTTTTTATTATCTACTCTGCAATTATATTATAGAGTATCCTTTCTGGTGACTTACGTTTTAACTTGTTCGCAAAAGTCGTTCTCTGTTTAGTTCAGATTTCTTTTCTGAGTGCTGCAATTTTCCTTGTTCAAATTGGTTTTGAAATACGTACCTCGCACGTCATCCGTAGGTAAATTACTGAATAGGTTCTTACGTTTTGTCGTAGTTTTCACATCCCTCGCGTTTTAAGTAGGGAAACGAGGTTATGTATGCCGGAGTCTGTGTTTCCTGCGCAGTACAGTCTGAAGGTCTTCAAGTCGCGGGTGAATAGGTACCTTCTGAACAAGTGTGCTCCATCGTAGACCACATCGCTGATTAACATCAGGCAGGATGGTGATCAAACGCTTGTTCATAGTGATAAAAAAAATGTATTGCGGATTTGAACGCCTAAAAATGTCAAATGGGTTGAACTATTGAACTATTCACAAACAGGCACAGAATGTATAAAAATATTTTGCAAAAAAGATTCCTTTTAACACGGACGTCATGAATCGAAACAACAGCCAGCCAGTTGTAAATGAAACCGCGTACGTCCGACTGTGTTGTGCACCGTAGTATCTAGTTACCCCTTTGATCCGCAGTGATTTCCTTTGACGCGCTGCGCCCCTGGTACCTCGACCGACGGATACCGGGGACCGCAGACTCGCCGAGGACCGCAAACCGTGTCCGAACACATGACGTGTGGGGGGTGGATATTCTGTGCGATAAGAATACACTCCACTACGCAGTTGCTTTCACATGAGATTAAGGTTACACGGCTGGTTACACAGGGCTCGAATTAGGGCTAGATTAATAGCGAACTCTCAAGTTCTGTCACTTAAGTGTCAGTTCCAAGCAAGAGATTGACAAGTCAAAGTCACAGTGGTTTTATAATCTTGCCCTTAGATAAGTCTCATCTTTTAACATAATAGAAGTGAATATTAAGGATTGTGAGCACGACCATTGTGACAAATTGCATTATTTATGTACCTACAGATATCAAGGTTCAATATTTATTGAATTCTTAGTAATAATAGTAAAAAAGTCAAATTTTATTGAAAAACAATCCCAGTCACACCAAGCATTCCTTCTCCTCTTACGTCTGTTACAGAAAATACAGCTAGCATTATACTTGTTCGTCTCAGCTAGCATAGTCAGCATTTAACACTTTACAAACGCGTATTACGTAGTACAAATCGCTCAACCTACCTACGTTAAATTTGCGTACACAGATAATCATTATTAGTGCAGTCGTAGCTCAAACAAACCCACAGCGCCGGATGATCTACCAGGCTGTCAGAGCAAGCCGCAGGTATCCGGCCGTGTTCACACGCGAGAGAATCAGATGCACACTATTAAATACACATTCTCGCAATGTGCAGCGAACCTTATGATGTCCTGGTGTTGACGTGATTTTCCCAGTTCATAAAATATATTTTTTTTTCTGATTTCTGTGGTCAAGCTCATAAAGCATCTGTCAAAAGAGGAATGAAGTTACTATTGATGCAGTAGTTTATTCAGCACTTTTTCTGCTTCCAAAACCTATCGGATGGCATTAAATAAAAATGAAATATAGTACACAAAAGATTTTGAGATTAAAAGTAGATTAGATTTAAATAACTGACCTTGATATTTGAAACAATAGTGAAAGCCGTACAAAAATGCAGAGGTTATTTGATTAGAATCTATTGGAATTGGAGATATTTATGCGTCCACTGAAAATGACTGCTTAGTTCTTGCTTCTAAATGGTCTAAAGGAACACATAGTACAGTGTAACTAAGTACAAGTTTTATTTCAAACGCTGTTAGTATGTAGATACTCTAATCTAAGACCGGTTTAACACAGTAGTAGATTGCACAATGCGAAGTTCCCACGGCATTGGCCACAAATTACTGTTATTATACGGGGAAGTAGCTTGCGCCTCGCTGAATGTCCTGCGTCAAGGGATAATAGTGTTTAATGCCAATGTCTCAAGAGCGATAAAGTTTTAGCCAGAGGTGGAAGGATCCTAGCTACTTTGAAAAGCAAAGGCGGTGCTGCGGTCCTATTACGCATTAATAATACACAGAAAAGTGTAGGAATAATATGCTCATTTTCATATTAACAACAGTGAACATTGTTTGTGATGAGATGTTCATCAAGATTTATGGAAAAAACCGGTGACGATCACAACTTGGTCAAGCAATGGTCTCCACGAAGCTCACTAACAACGATACCGAGAATTTTGAAAGACCGTAGCATCAGTAAATTTAAAAAAAGAGTGGCTGTTTTTTTTTAACCTATATAAATAAATAAATATATTTGGACATTTTTTACACACGGTCACCTGATCCCAAACTAGGATACCCTGTACTATAGGTGCCAGAGACTGATATACTTACATAAATACTTTTAAATACATACATAGATAAATAAAACACCCAGAAGCACACAACAAATGCCTCAGCTCATCACTAAAGCATTATGTCCGTGGCGGGAATCGAACCCGCGACCGTTGTCCTAGAGGCAGATGCCCCTGACCCCTGACCACTCCATGCCGACCGTCTTACTTACTTATATGTTTTATATATATACGTTAATTAAAGGATTCCTTGTGAGAATTTACTTGCTACTTTCGTATTTTCAAGCTTGCTATATACCTATATAGTTTACTATCATCATAATGAGCCCATACTTGCCCACTGCTGGACATAGGCCTCTCCAATTGCACGCCACTGTTATCTGTTTTCGACTTCTCATATAATATGATAAATTGGGACTGCTAGCTATAGCTTCTTGTAAGACATTCTTAACTACCGTGGGCATTTGCTTAGCAAGTGCCTTATTTGCCTATATTATGCATGTATTATACATATAAATCTTCCTCAAGAATCACTTTATCTACTTGCAAAAACCGCATAAAAATCCGTTGTGTACATATGGACAGACGGCGGTAAGCGACTTAGTTTTATACTATGTAATGATGAACGCAATTGTATATTTTTAAAAATACTTTTTTATTGCACTAAAAGTACAATGAGTGGACTTAATACCTTAGTATTCTCTACCAGTCGACCTCACAACATGGTAGAACATAGGTACGGGTATTATTAAATTGTCCAAAACAAAAAATAACATTGCAGTGCAAATTCTATTTGGCTAACATGATTTTCCTGCTCGAAAACCTACTTTTTTAATCTAGCTACGCGCAGTCTACCAAAAAAGTGGTCTACGTACGTACCAATTTTGATGACACTTCCTGTATAACTAAAATACCATTAAGTTAAAGCTTTTATTACACGGTAAGGTACAAATTAACCTAGTCTATAATGTCTTTCATATGAATTTCAACCGTTTTCTTGGCGGACCGCACCTATTAACAAGAATATTCGTCATTCACGTATTTAGGTAGGCTTACCGCTCCTTGGTCGTTGATATACAGGGTGTATTATTGAGGACAGTCTGTATGAGAAAGACTGAATACTACACCGCACTAACCAACCACCGGGGTTAACTAAGTTGGTTAAGTAACTAGATTAGTAGATTTTGTTTCTTTCATTTTCATTTCACTATCGTTCATAGTTGTTTTACTATGAGATGCACATCGTTATCCATTACGGTGCCAGAGCGATGCAACTACAAGAGTCTAAGTACATTCGTGGACTTTTAACGTTTAAAGTGATTTATCTGAGCCGGATTAGGGTTTACATTGTTAGGGTTGAGAGCTCAGGTTATAGTGGATTTGTGAAGGTGTAGCAGACTTGACAGAAATCCATTATGGATACCCCACCGCTAACGGGGACAGCGGCGGGGTTATGTGGGACTCGCACCCACTGAAACCCCACGGTGACCACTCCCGCGTTATTGCCGGGGCCCCCGGAACAGCCTTAGCCACTACGTCCAAGGGTGGCCCCAGCCGCGCTAGG
>SJJU01031747.1:0-14180 GCA_012932125.1 Conopomorpha cramerella | reverse complement strand
CTAATCCCCGAAGACTGAGTTCGGTGTGGATGAGATGCCCTCTCACTGCCGTGAGGAAGATCACCGCCGTAAGCCGAATCAAGATCGGAGCATGGCACTCTGCACGAGTTGTGGCACTCGAAGCGAGGCGACAACAGTGTTATAAGTGCTTAGAAACTGGCCATGTGAGAGCTCAATGTCCCAACGATGATGATCGGAGCCACAGGTGTTTCGTTTGTGGTCAGCCTGGTCACATCGCCCGCGTCTGCAAGAGTGCCGTAAACTGTCCTCTCTGCTCCGATCTTGGCCTAAAGGCGGATCACAGGTTGGGGGGCAAAAAATGCAATCCTCCTAAAAAAAGGATAAGTAGGGCGAAGCAGGGCCCTGCTAATGTCGAGACGCAAGATGTGCTTACAGCACACCCTGGCCCAGAAAGCCCTGTGGAGGAAATGGAGGCATCACATTCCCAGCCTTAAAGATACTTCAGGGTAACCTCAATCACTGCCGCAGTGCGCAGGATCTGCTACTGCAAACTGTGGTAGAGTTGAAGGTTGCCCTATCGATTATGGCAGAACCCTACTCCGTTCCGGAGCATCCTCGCTGGTTCGGCAGCAGCGACGGCCTTGTTACCATCTATTGGGCTGGTGGACCCGGAGATCCATCCTGTAGACTCATCACTAACGGCCGGGGTTTTGTCGCTGTAGAATGGGGTACTCTCGCAGTTGTGGGATGTTATATATCTCCCAATTGCGGTCTTACAGCCTTCGAAGCCTACCTTGATGACCTGTCGCAATGTATTCGATGCTGCCTGCCACGTCCCGTACTTGTCTTAGGGGATTTTAATGCTCACTCTAGAGCTTGGGGTAACGTTCGAGACAACGTGCGGGGTAATACACTGTTGGAATGGACAGCGAGCCACGATCTCAGACTCCTCAATAGAGGTACCGAGAGCACGTGCGTGCGGTGGCAAGGAGAGTCAGTGGTAGACCTTACATGGGCAACGGCCTCTGCCGCTCATATGATTTCAAACTGGCGGGTGGCTCCAGAGCTGGTCACACTCTCCGACCACCGTCACATATCTTTTAATGTGGACTTTCAGCCATCACAGCGCATGCAAAGTGCACATGCGCAGGGTATCCCGCTCCGGTGGTCGATCAAAAGACTCGACCGCGACCTACTCATCGCGGCAGCAAATGTTGCTGATTGGTCCGAATTAAGAAACTCTCCCGACCTGAACGCAGAAACGACACGATTGCGCGCAATACTGACGGATATCTGTGATGCGTCGATGCCCCGAGCAAAAGCGGTCAAACGGTCCTGCGCGTACTGGTGGTCGGATGAAGTGGCACGATTGCGTGAGACCTGCCTCCGTGCCCGGCGACAATACACAAGGACTCGAAGACGTCGGCGATCCACAGCCTGTGAAATCGACAGAACTTATGCAGTGTACAGAGAAGCCACGTGTGCGCTACAGAAAGCTGTAGCGTCTGCGAAAGCCCGATCATGGACAAAACTGCTCGAGGATTTGAACAGGGACCCATGGGGGCGCCCATACAAAATGGTACTGGGTAAGCTCAGACCGTGGATCCCACCACTGACAGAGACGTTGGATCCGGAGTTCACGAATACGGTGATGGACACGCTGTTTCCCAGGGTTTCGGAGCACACAGAAAGAGGCGTTTCGTCTATAGAATCGTTTCCATACGAGTGGAACGACCGGGACAACGTCTCCAGAACTGAGCTTGACCGAGCCATAAGGCGTCTCGCGGGCAAGAACACTGCACCCGGTCCGGACGGCATCCCCGGACGGGCTGTGGTCTTGGCTCTGTCGGTGTTGGGCGACAGACTATCACAGTTCTTCACAGACTGCTTCCGACAAGGTCTGTTCCCTACTATGTGGAAGTTGGCTAGGGTGGTTCTCTTGAAGAAGGAAGGCAGGGCTGCGGATAGCCCATCTGCTTACCGGCCTATTTGTCTGTTGGATGAGGTGGGCAAGCTCCTCGAGCGAGTTGTTGCTGACCGCCTCTCCATACACTTGTCGCTGGTGGGACCCGACCTCACGGATTGTCAGTATGGATTTCGACCGGGGCGCTCGACTGTGGACGCTATACTTCGCGTCCGAACCCTAACGGAAGAGGCAGTAAATCAGGGAAAGGTGGCGTTAGCAGTGAGTCTAGACATAGTTAACGCCTTCAATTCCTTGCCCTGGAAAGCCATAAGGGACGCGCTTGACCACCATCGAGCCCCTCCTTATCTCCGCGAGGTGGTAAACGATTACCTTCGAAATAGGACAATCCAGTGGTCGAGTCGTGACGGGTCGGTACATCAGAGAGAGGTGTATTGCGGGGTTCCGCAGGGATCAGTATTAGGACCCCTGTTATGGAATCTCGCCTTTGATGCAGTCCTGCGTGTGGATCTCCCCGTCGGGGTACACGTAGTGTGCTATGCCGACGATACACTAGTCGTCGCCAGTGGGGACACCTTCCAGGGAACCATCCAGCTCGCCGAGCTCGGGGTTTCATGCGTCGTTGGAAAAATCACTGGGCTGGGATTAAGGATCGCGCCTCAAAAGACTGAGGCGATTTGGTTTCACAACCTGCCTCGAGGTTGGCGACCACCCAGCTCAACAGTCCGTGTCGGGGACGTCCAAGTTCAGGTAGGCCAGTACATGAAGTACCTTGGCCTTATCCTGGACAGCCGGTGGACATTCAGGGAGCATTTCCATCGATTAGTCCCTCGAATCGAAAGAGTGGCGGGTGCATTACATCGTCTGCTACCTAATCTCGGAGGACCCAGGGAAGCAGTGCGCCGACTTTACGCAGGGGTGGTACGGTCCATGGCACTGTACGGGTCACCAGTGTGGTACGACAGCCTCGCTGGTGATCGCCGCTGCAAGGGTCTCCTGAACAGCCTGCAGCGGAGAGTGGCTATCCGTATCGCCCGGGGATATAGGACTATATCCCACGAGGCGGCCATGCTACTGGCGCGGTGTCCGCCTCTCGACATCCTAGCAGCGATGGAAGCGCGCATTCACAGCGCGCTCCACGATGGCCGCTTCCGAGGCGAACCCGCGAGAGCGCTTACTAGATTCCGAGAGGTAATGCGCATCCAGGCACTGGAGGAGTGGCGAGCGCGTGTCGAGAGTAGCGCATCTCACAAGCGAGTCCCAGGAGCGATCCTTCCCAGTTTTTCTCCCTGGATGAACCGGCGATGGACAGTAACGTACCGGTTGACACAGATGCTCACCGGGCATGGTTGCTTCGGTGAGTACCTAAACCGGATCGGACGTGAACCAACGACGCGATGCCATCACTGCGGTTGCGACCTGGATGATGCCCAGCACACGCTGGCTGAATGTCCTGCTTGGGCTTCCGAGCGGGGAATTCTCATTACCCAAATTGGCAGTGATCTATCCCCGGCAGCAGTGGTAAGTGCCATGTTGTACGGGGAAGAACATTGGAAGGCGGTGGTCTCTTTCTGTGAGAGCGTTATGCTCCAGAAGGAGGCCGCAGAGCGAGAACGGGAGAGAGCCGATCCCGCTCGGAGAAGGAGGCGCAGGTCCCGCCATTAGAGGCTAACGCCGGCCCTGTAGACCCGGGCGACGAATAGGGCTACGGCGGATCCCCTGCCTGTCGTAAGAGGCGACTAAAAGGGGGTGAAATAGGGGTTGTGGGTCACCCCGGCAGGGGCCTGGATGATCTGACCATAACAACCCCTGAGGAGAGGCGGTAGCAAGGTGTGGTCCCCTGCTACAGCCCAGCACCGCAAAGTGCAGATAAGTGGGGGGCTCAAACAGTCCCCCGCGCGTCTCAAGACGCAGTGCAAGGGTGACACCGGTGCGTTCTTTGGAGATCCCGGAGTCACCCGTTAAGCACGGCCGAAGGCCACCGGAGGGGTTTTAGTCGGTGTGAGTCCGACATAACCCAGTCACTCCCCTGGGCGGCTGGGTATCCATAATGGATTTCCCCTTCGAAATCAAAAAAAAAAAAAAAAAAAAAAAAAAAAAGGCCTTTTTGGCTGTCAACTATCGATATTTTAAGGAAACGCGCACTGACATGATATTAAATGTTTAAAACGGGTATTATTAGCGCGAAGATTAAGCTCGCACATGTAACTGTGTCGAAATGTCGGGCAACAACGAAGGTAAGCTGAATAATAACGCGCTATAATACCCGTTTTAAACATTTAATAACTATCGATATGTCTATTAGCCGTAGAACCGATGACCGTTGGGGAAACGAGTTCTCGAGTGCAGACCGCGTCTGGCAAACGGAGTGTAGGACGCCCTCAGGCAAGGTGGACTGATGATATACGCAAGGATGGCTGGCCAGAAGCTGGATGCGAGAAGCCGAAAACAGATCACAGTGGCGTGCAATTGGAGAGGCCTATGTCCAGCAGTGGACAAGTATGGGCTGATGATGATGTATATTTCAGTGGTGCTACGTGAGCGGCGTGTGCGGCTTGTCTCTGTGTGCGTCCCTGGCGCTGTCCCTGCTGCTGGAGACTCCCAGCGCCGCGCTGCTGCGCGCCATGTCGACTGCGCGGCCTGCTGACACTTCCTCCACCATCCTACCACCACCACCACCATACACAAACACAACTGAGGAGGTTAGGATCAAAACGTATTAATATAGGTGTAACCAAATTTGATGAAAAAAAAATAGGAAAACTTATACTACTCTTAGGCCCTTTCAGAAGAAAAACATAAATAATCCATTCCCTTGTACATATATGAAATCTATTATTTCTCAAAAACAATTTTAAAAATAGTACATGGTAGTGAAGTTATATATTTAAAAATGTACAGAAACCCTTAGGGGAAGAAAAGCAAATTAATACGTTTTGATTCTAACTTCCTCAACTATTGAAATACTTATACTGGGGCTTTACGACTATAAATTACACACATCAAAAGTGTCTAGAGAACAAGTACATTTTAGAAGATTGCAATCAAGAATATATTTTACAAAAACTGAATTCATTAATAATTTATTCAAATCTAGTGGACGCCCCGCGATTTTATTCGGGTAATTTCAGTTCATACAAACTATAACGCCCTCTATATAGCGACGCGACCAACAGGATCTGGGTAAAAAGTATCCTATGTCCGTCTCCCGGTTCTAAGCTACCTGCCCACCAAATTTCAACCAAATCGGTTTTGCCGTTCTTGAGTTATAAATACACATACACAGGTTGTGATTGAAATGCTTATACTGCGGCTTGACGACGATAAATTACTTAAAGATAATGCTGGTGCGTGTTTCTTTAAAATGTATTTAAACGGTGGTTTAAAAATTTAGACGGCCGCGGAGTAGGGATAAAGTGAAATTAAGATTGATAAGGCGATTTTTCTACCCTTAATGGAATATTATTCCAAATTTTTTAGTTAAAAGTCTATAATGTGAAAAAAAGTTGTAAAGTTGTTTTAGGTATGGAGTGCATTTAATTCTAATAGAAAATGTATCTTTAATAATGATATTATTATTACTTTTAGTATACCTAAGCAAATAAAAGCTTCTTGGTGAACCGTGGGCATTTGCTTTAGCAATTGCGTCTGCCTACCTTTGCTTTGGGATTAAAAGGCGTGAAGTGTATAAAAACATCGTACGCAATAAAGTATTGAAAGTTCATTGTGCACTTGCCTTTATGAATGAGTGAGTTCCTATTTTTGTTGGGAATGAGTTGTTATAAGTTTTGTATATAAGTATTGAAGTATTTTAATCCATTATTATACAATTATGTTACCATTTCTACTCAGTGTTATGTTGTTAATAAAAAAAAACTTGTTTTTAATTTGTCTATTTTATTTACGTTTGTAAAAAAAACTTATTGTTACAATATTTACAACCTATTTACATAAACTTACATAGAGTTACAACCTCTTTCACATTCGACGAGCAAATATTTATTGGCAGTGTGTAATGAGCAAAAACATATGTATACTTTATTAATAAAAATATATTTAGTTTCTAGATTTTTTTTTAAATTTTGCTCGACGGCGGTGAAACAGGGTTCTTAAATTTTAAATTGTCGTTGGAACAAACACATATAAGAACATACTTTTTAAATTGAGCTCCTAATATTACAGATTTAAATAATCGACTACACTATACAATACATTTTGTTCGCCAAAATCCTCGTTTACTTGTTAAATTCTTAAAAAAAATATTTAAAATTGTGTGAACATAGTTCACTTTCAGTCGTACTATTCTACTTTTAAACATTTATTGATCAAACTGTTCCAATTCACAACCAAAACATCAGAAAACAACGACTTTTGTAATAATAATGTTCTTTAAAATGTGTCTAGTTTTTTTAGTTATTTTTACGTAGATAAAATCATACATCTTTATCATCACAAAAATAAAACGAAACAATAAACTAACTTATCACTTTGAACTTGATTAACATATCGACATTTTGTACAGAAATTGCACTATAACGTAAAGGTACATTTACACGAACAATTCTTCAACTATGTTTCTCATTTTATCAGTTTCGTCTAAAATTTTCTTTGGATGTCAATAACCAGAAAGCAATGTAATATAGAAAAACATATTTAACAAAAAAAAAGCAACTTTTTAAATAAATTCAATAACGGTTACGAATAACAGCAACGAATATACAAACATAATCATTCATTCACAGTTCTCGTTCACTTTCATTCTTCTTTTGGCGGCCATTTTGTAAGTGCCAATTTCACACGTGCCGGGCTTTCTTCTGTGGGGAGAGTATCTTTAGCATGGTGACGACGGGCGCCTCGAAGGCCACCGAGATCGTGAACGCGAGGAAGTAAGATATCACCGACACGCCCAGGAAGAGTACGAACTGTGAATGAAAATTATCAGGTTAGGTACGGTCGGCCAAGAAAATGGTCTATCAGTTTCGATGACACTTCCTGTGTCACTAAAACATCAATAAGGTAGAGTTGGTATATTGTGACAAGTGAACAATGAGCCTTAATGTTTAATGATATTCATATGAGTTTCAACCTTAGGGTGGTAGAGCAGATTCTTGGCCGATTGTACAGTAAGAAAGTGGTCGATCAGATTGATTTCCCCATTCTCATGATTTCCGTCATTTGGGCCAAGATGGCACGCCAACCATGGCGATTGCAATGGTGGTTTAACTCACAGAGGGCGCTGCTGCCCGTCCTCTGGAGACTTC
Source organism: Conopomorpha cramerella (assembly GCA_012932125.1). Taxonomy (NCBI): domain Eukaryota; kingdom Metazoa; phylum Arthropoda; class Insecta; order Lepidoptera; family Gracillariidae; genus Conopomorpha; species Conopomorpha cramerella. Next base: position 7,034 of record SJJU01031747.1, on the reverse strand, counting down.
TCTCGGTCGCCTCTTACAAACCTCATGACGGGATTTTTAAATTAAAAAAATATTTTTCTTCTTTGACATAGATACTGGTTTCTGTGTCGTTCGTCAATCAGAATATGAATACGGGGATGAAAACATTGATGTCAATCAGAATATTGACGTTATTGCAAGTAGTTTAGATCAAATATGGTTTGGGACTTTGTGACGGGAAGCGATGAGATGCAAAGGCGTTCTTTATTTCTCATTTTCAAAATTAATTTTTCGCTGCAATTATTGTGTTAATGTGGTGGATTTAGTGTAATAATGTGCTGGTGATGAAAAATAATGTAGTTAGAGTGAGAAGTAAAGGAGAGGACTCCTATTTGATCAATTTGTTATTCCCGTTTAATGTTCCACGCAGTATTGAAATGTGATGGTCCACCCTCAAATTTTAATGTGTTTTTGACATGACTTTGACTATTGACGACTTACTATGACTATTCTATAACTTGAACACGAAGAGAACTACATTGTTTGTGGCAGAATTGTCGGCTTTAAAGCTGAACATAAGAGCCAAGGAAAAAAAGAAAAAAAAAGATGGTTTGATTGATCATCGACAAAGGACACTGTAACGTCATCTTTTGAGAAAATAGCAAAACTAAATTTAAAAAGAAGCCTAACTGATGATGAGCGCAACGACCGATAGACTCTACCTTTCGGTATGCAGGGTTTACTACTTTTATTGTTACTAGCAAACCCAGCGAACTCCGTTTCGCCACCAGATGGGTTCGTTTCGTTTACCCGCTTTTCTGTTGAATTTTTTCCTGAATTTTCTTTGCTAACGGAGCTTTGCTCACGGAGCCCGAGACCTTTCCAACGAATGCAAAACCGTGGAAATCGGCTCGTGCCTTCTGGAGTTATAGCGTCAGGGAGGAAAACCCGACTTATTTTTATATAGTAGATTAACGCATACATACCACAAGTGTCTCCGAGAGGTGCAGCGGCTGCGAGAGCGCGGCGGCGAGCGCGCGCAGCACGACGGGGTGCACGAGGTACGCGCAGTACGTCGTGCGCGACAGCGGGTACAGCCGCGGGGACGACAGCAGCCGGTGCACCCAGCCTGAGGGACAACACATATACATTAGGATGTTTTATTTTATTGAACACTAGTGGACGCACATATTTCATAAACCCTCTATTTGGAACTTTGAACGCTTGCGTGAGTTTGGTAATCGCTGGCATACAGCTCGAAGAACATATGAAGCCTGTTAACGACTGAAGACGCGACGAGGACCCGACGCGAACTCGAAGTCTCCGTAATGTGGTCGTCATGCCCCAGAAGGGGGAGAGTTGGCAACAAAACAGGGACGGATAAAGATAATTTGTATAGAGTCAAGAAAACGTGTACATTGAAAAGAGGCAAAAGCAAGTAGACGCGCACGTCTCCAGAGAATGGCCCGTATGCCGAGAGGCAGGTAGGGCTTGGGTGGTGGTGGGAAAAAAATACCCTCTATTTATTGACGCGTCTCACAGGATAGGGATAAAAAGTAGCCTATGTCCTTTCTTAGGCTCTAAACTATATGTACCTATACCCAGTTTAAATCGGTTTAGTAGTTTTGGCGTGGAAGCGACACAGACAGACAGACAGAGTTATCTTTGCATTTATAATATTAGTATAGATTTTAGGTTCATACCTACTCTGCTCTGTTCTACACTCTGAACTTTATTGATTGACGAAAATCATCGAATTAATATGTAAATTAGCTGACCCGGTAAACATTGTTTTGCCAATATACATGACTAGTGGACTGCCCGCGATTTCATTCGCGTAGTTTAGTAGTACCTGTATCCCAAATTTCAAGCGTCTAACTTGAGCGGTTTAGATTTTTCATACAAAAGTATTTTCTCGTTAATTTCCGTTCCCGTGGGAATTTCTGGAATTCCTTTCTTAGTGCACCCCTACGGAACCTAAGCTACGTCCGTTCTAAATTTCAAGTGCCTAAGTTTAGCCGTTTGGGCTGTGCGTTGATAAGTCAGTCAGTCAGCTTTTCCTTTTATATACACACATCAAAAGTGTCTAGGGATCAAGTACATTTTAGATGATTGCAATCAAGAATATACGTATATTTTACAAAAACAAGCATGCAAGGTTTACAAAGTTCGTTCATTACGACAATCGAGTCATAACTATGGTATTTTTATTGATATAAAAATAACTCACTTTTCAATAGCTCTACGCGTTCATGAAGAAAAAAGTAATAAGTTTATATTTATTAAAAATATAAACTTATTTTGTAATGTAACTAAAAATTTAAGGTTTTCGGAATTTTTCCTTTATGTGTGCTATAAAACGTTGCTTCATGCCAAATTTCAAGATTCTAGGTCGACTGGAAGTCGCCCTTTAGGTTTTGATTCCCCTGCGAGTACTTGCGAGTTCAAAATATGCAGCTTAAATTGCTGTTTCTTTTGATTGCGTTGACATAGAAGTTTGATTTTGTTACAGCTGCTTAAAGGTATTATAGACCTGAGTATTTGGTATGAATTTCAATTTAATACCTCTACGCGTTTATGAGGAAATGGGTAGTAAGTTTAAAATTATTAAAAAAAAATATATTATGTGATGTAACTAAAAATGTATGGTTTTCGTAATTTTTCCTTTAAATATGCTATAAGACGTTGCTTCGTACCAAATTTCAAGATTCTGAGTTCACGGGAAGCACCCTGTAGGTTTTGATTCCCTTGCAAGTGTCGAAAATTTGCGGCATAAACGGCTGTATCTTTTGATTGCGTTGGTTTAGAAGTTTGATTTTTTCACAGCTTCAAGGGACAGTAGACCTGAGTAATTGATATAAATTTCAGCTTGATACCTCTACGCGTTCCTGAGAAAAAGGGTCTTGACAGACGGACGGACAGACGGACAACAAAGTGATCCTATAAGGATTCCGTTTTTTCCTTTTGAGGTACGGAACCCTAAAAACTGAATTAATTCATAATTTATTCAAAATGTGGTGATAAGTCATTGATACAGGCATGGGAAATTAGGTAGGTAGGAGACCAATCCAGAAGATTAGATTTGATTTAAATAAATTAGTTTTTTTTTGGAGTTAAAATGTTCTTGATCCCTAGACACTTTTTATGTGTGTATTTAGATAATAAGATTGTTACAGTTAGTGATCATTTACGCCTCAGTGACGCAGAACAGCTGCTCCAGGTATCATCAATCAACTGACTGCATTAATTAGATCATCAACAATGCCTAGGTAACTATGTTACATACAAAATGCGAGTCCAGTGAAGTGATGAATTTTGATCACTATCGTTATGAACGACTTGAATGGGCATTTCCCCGAGTCTGTTACTTAAGTGAAGTATCGTAATAATGAAGTTTTGTATGTAAGTATTGTAGTATTTTAATCCATTATTAATACATATGTTACCATTTCTACTCAGTGTTATGTTGTTAATAAAAAAAAAACTTGTTTTTAATTTGTCTATTTTATTTACGTTTGTAAAAAAAACTTATTTACAATATTTACAATAATTAAAGACTGGATGCCCCGCGATTTTAATCGCGTAGTTTCACTATTTCATACGAACTATAACACAAGGTGTGTGAACCCTGTGATTCGTTTATAAGTTTTACTATAAAAATTGCTGTGTCCAACAGGATCTACAATGCTTGTACAATGCATATATGTAACACCTTTTATACCTACGAGTACCATTGTGGAACGCAATAAACTTATTGAGTATTGAGTACCCTATAACGGCGATGGGCACCCTGTCACGTTGGGTTAAATACGCTCGGTGAACCGTGGGCATTTGCTTTAGCAAGTGCCTTTGCCTACCCCGCTTTGGGATTAAAAGGCGTGAAGTGTATTTTTTTATAACAACCTCTATTTAGTCACGCGTCTCACAGGATTGGGATAAAAAGTACCCTATGTCCTTTTTCAAACACTAAACTATCTGCATACCAAATTTCATTTAAATCAGTTCAGTTTTGACGTAAAATCGAGATAGACAGACAGAGTTACTTGCGCACAGTATAGATTTAAAGTGGCATTAGGCGGTACTGGCACGATCATTCCAAATTGGGGATTCCATACTTTCCAAACATAGTTTGACAGTAATGACAGTTCTCAGCCGGAAAATCTGTCAGAAAAACGTCAAAAAAAATCTCCCCATCGACCTGTCATAGCGGCAAGGATGATGCTGTCAGCATGATAGGGTATTTCCGGGTCACCATGTTCTGAGTGTAAAAAATGGTCTTAGAAACGTTGTAGGGCTCGTCATTATGAACAACTTTTACTATGGCGAGAATGCAGGGAAAATAAATCCATTCCCATACAAAATGTCATCTCCCGGGGCAAAAAATATTCTATTTCATATAGAGATTTTTTTTTACATTTCCTCAAATTTTCGTCATAGTAAAAGTTGTTCATATTGACGAACCCTACAACGTTTCTAAGACCATGTTTTCCGGTAAGACCGGTATTCTATTTTAAACTTTTGAACAACATGCACCCATTGGGCGGACTTAATGCTGCAAAGTCTGTACAAGCGCAAGCCCCGGCGGTATGGTACGAACGGGTTAAGTTACCGGCTGGCGGGTTAAGCAAATGCCCACGGTTCACGCGCGCCTACTTCACCCATCGTCATTATTGAGTTACATACATCTTATGGTGTGCGGGTTTCATCACGATGTTGTCCTTCACCGTACGAACGTTGCGTTGCGTACATATGCTCGGAAAAACAGTGGTACATACACTTCGAGCCCACGACCACCCGATTTCATGTCAAGTATCCGAGCAACTGGACTACAGACGCTCTTTAATGTGTTAATTCATGAATTGTCCAAGTTTAAATTTATGAATTGTCAAAGTTTAAATTCATGAATTGTCAAAGTTTAAATTCATTAATTGACAAAGTTTAAATTCATGAATTGTCAAAGTTTAAATTCATGAATTGTCAAAGTTTAAATTCGAGAATTGTCAAAGTTTAAATTCGTGAATTGCCAAACCTCCATGTCCAGTAGAGCAGGCGATGATGATCCAGCCGACGGCGGCGGCCCACAGCGAGTGCGAGAGCGCGCTGAACACGGCGGCGGAGAGCACGCCCAGCTGCGACCCGTACAGACCGAATATCAGGAATAGCAGCGTGCACGTGCTCACAGTCCAACCTACGCCCACCCACAGCTGGGAATTAGAAACGGTTGTCAAATTAAAATACAAAAAAAAAGGTTCGTACCCATGACGTGCCATTTGATTTGCTTCAATTTATTCTTGACTATTGGACGCCCCCTCAGACCATTCCTCTGAGGACGCCCCGCGATTTCATTCGCGTTTCAGTATTAATTTCTATTAATATCATAATAATTTAATAGTTTAAGTATAACGTGGCACAGAATAGAGGCAGACTGGCTGACCACTGCACCAACGGGCCCGTCAATAGTTACGCATTATGAAGCGTCTGCGTCCAGTTGGTCGGATACTTGACTTGTAACCGGGCGGTCCGGGTTCGAATCCGGCTACTGGACGTGTACCAATGGGACCATTTTTCAGAGCCTATGTACGCAACGCAACGCTCGTACGGTGAAGGACAACATCGTGATGAAACCCGCAGACCACAAGGTGTGTGAACCCTATAACGGCGATGGGCTCACCCCCTGTCACGTTGGGTTAAATACGCTTGGTGAACCGTGGGCATTTTGCTCTTAGCCAAGTGCCTCTGCCTACCCGCTTTTGGGATTAAAGGCGTGAAGTGTATTTATGATGATAAATTGCTAGCGGTAACTTGGTCCTGTTTTTATTGATCATTTCACAGTTGTACAGTTCGAGTGGGTTTAACCGATTTACGATCGATTAGGAAAATTAGATGAGGCTACGTTCTTTAATTACATAGCAATAAAAGAAGCAACGAGGCAATGTTGTGTCCGAAAGTAAATTCGCGTCATTACAAATTTGACGGGCCGTTGTGTAGTGGTCAAGCATGTTGCTCTGCTCCATAGGGCCGTGGTTCGATTCCCACCGCTGGCAGGTATTTAGGTGATGAGCTTTTAAGTACTTGTTGGATGTGTCTGGGTGTTTTATTTATATAAGTATGTATTTAAAAAAATAAATAAATGGTATTTAAGTAAGTATATTTCGTTGTCTGATTTCCGTAACACAAGTGCTTTAAATCTCTTAGATCTTTATTTGAGAACTTATGCTTTTAATTTGGTTTCTCAAGTAAATTGAATGAATTAAATTTTTATTTTGAGAGAAAATAAAATAAAATATACTGTTATATCGTTAAATTACACTATTCATACGATACTCAAAACGAACGACCGAATAGCTTCGAAAGGCCAAGAATGTTTGACGACCGAAGTGCACTCTAGGACGCAACCTTGAATCAGATACCCTTACCACGGCTATTCCCCCTTTGACTTGCCTTATTGATGATATGTGGTATATGTTACATGAGTCTGGGTGTTTTTATCTATCTGTCATCCTTTAGATAAAAACACCCAGGTAATGTTTGTATTTATTTATTTAAGTGTGTATAACTTACTAACATACCCATATTTGCCCCTAATAAAATAATCTTACTATTATAATATAAATGGGAAAGTGAGTTTGTTTGTTTGTTCCGCTTTCACGCTGTAACTACGGAACCGATTGCTTTGAAATTTTGCAGTCGTATAGTTAGAAGTCCGGTTTAAATAATAGGGTACTTTTTGTCCCGGGAAAAATTGATATTCCCGAGAGAAAACAAAAATATTCCTTTATACCGCAATATAACCGAAGTCGAAGCCGCGGGCGGAAAGCTAGTAAATATAATAAACGTTTCATTCGCGTAGTTTCAGTACCTCATACAAACTACAACACCCACTGTATAGCAAAGCGTCCGACAGGATCGGGATAAAAAGTAACCTATGTCCGTCTCCGGATTTTAAGCTACCTCCCCACCAATTTTCAGCCAAATCGGTTCAGTCGTTCTTAAGTTATAAGTGGTGTAACTAACACGACTTTATTTTAAATATATATATAGATTAAATAGGTAAACTTTACGCCTTTTAATCCCAA
>SJJU01031743.1:0-10425 GCA_012932125.1 Conopomorpha cramerella | reverse complement strand
TAAATCAGTGTCAATATTAACATTTTTGTTGATTTTCAATCGAATGTTTGACTAATATCCATTGGCAGGGACGAGCTCGGCAAGCCGGCGACGTCTCTGTACGTGCACAACCTGACGTGCACGCTGGAGGCGGCGGTGCGCGCCACCAACGCCCAGTTCGAGCCACCGCACGTGCTCAGTCGGCTACACGTCAATCTTTATCCCAACTGTAAGTATGCTGCTACTAAAATCTTTCGGTTAGTGGATAAATATTTTGGCAGCCAATCAAGTATTGTTTAGTTAAATAATGCCTATTGTTATCAAAATACAAGCATATACATAGCACCTAAAACAATCCAAGGAGTGTAGAAAGGCAGGAGTCGCAAGAAATCACATTAAATATTCAGCTGCCATACGCCTAAAGATCTTCGTCGAACTATAGTGTTAACCTTTTAACCGCTATTGTCATAAAAATATCGGGACAGTGATAATAAAGTATAATGGTACGTACTCAACAAAATATTGAAAAAATATATCAACCAGGTCGCTTGTTTCGTATTTAACGCTATGTTTCTCAATGTGGTGTAAATGGGCCATTTTGCTTACAGAACAAATTTACTTTTTATTCGCCCAACAATTTAAAAATACTTCCCTATTGTTTTACACTGAAAAAACTGCTTGACTATATTAAAACGAGATTGTTACGTGTGTTAGGCGATGGTCGCGGTGGCGAGGATTGTGGCTGGGACGTATTCGCGCTCCAGTACCGCGTGGACGGCCCTCTCGGGACTCTATTCCCGCCGGCGTGCGCCGCCTCATACCGGGCCCTATTCACGCAGCTGTGGCGCGTCAAACGTATCGAGTATATGTTGCATCGAGCCTGGCGACATCACGCGATACTGCACAAGCGACTCAAGTATATGCCAGGTAAGTGATGTGGTTATATTTCTATTCGTCGTTGTCGTTATCAATCCCCTTTTTTTTGTTACGGGGGGAAATCTTGTAGATCCTAGACGTCTACGATAGAGATAAAGTAGTTATCAGTATCCTACTGACTAAAACGCTTTCAATTACGTTCAGATATCGATGTTGCTGGTTCCGGGCACCCATATCATATTGCTTTGGACGTTTTAATTATGTGTACGATACGCTTGTGATGTAGTATCTGAATAAGCGAGCGGTGCTTTTTACAAATATGGAGTGTTTGTATTCATTTTCCATTGTCGGCCACTTCGCAAACAAGGCGTGTTACTAAACTTTATGGCTTAGAGATACGTATAAAAGAACACACTGCATTAGTGGAATTGCATTATTGCAAAAGTGAGATAGCCGTGTGGTGATGGCGAATAGAATACATGTGTCACCACCCCAGCCAAATTTTTGCCGTTATGGGGCTCGTAAGAAACGACCGAGGGAACTCTCTAGAGGACGGTCAGCAGCTCTTTATGTGAGGTAAACCACAATACTACTTCGATCTCCAACCCGCCTGCCAAGCCTGGGGATTAGTGGCATTTTCTCCCAAATTATCACGGAAATCATTCGGGGAGGCCTTCGTCCAACAGCGGACGTCATGTGGTTGATGATGATTATTGTGAGTACTGTGAACGTGCCAGCTCTTACAGTACTTGTACACTGTTTGTCACGTTGCTGACATCGGAAAATGAAAACAAACACTCTGTATTTGTGAAAAGTGATACGTCGCGCCGGTTCGATTATTCACAAAAGCGCATCGTGTAAATGTGTTAAGATGCCAGCTCTTATTAACCCATTAACGCCCAGAAGAATACTTATTCTTTAATTGATTTTGACTTTTATTACCAAGTAATAGAGTTTAAAAAACTTGTCAGTCTCATGGGTTAATCGATCCGTATTACCGTCGGTCGTGCAAGACGTGTTGAATGCAACAGAGTGTGTGTGTGTGGGGAGCAGAGGTGTGGGGCCTGATGCGGCGCGTGTCGTGCCTGCGGCTGGAGGCGCTGCGCGTGAGCGGCGCGCTGCAGGAGGCGGGCGCGGAGGGCGCGGCGGGCGCGTGGGGCGCGCTGCTGGCCGCCGCCGCCGCCGCCGCCGGCGGGGACCTGGACCGCCTGCTCGCGCTGCACCGCCGCGCGCTCGACCGCCAGGCCATCGACGCCGTCATACACCACACTACGCAGGTGTGTAGGTACACTTCCCTCTCTGCCCTTTTTGCACTGGCGTGCACACCATATAGACAAAAAGACACTGCCTATCATAGTATTTTTGATACCCCACCGAATAATAGTTATTGTTAGATCTTTTTTTGTTATACCTACTCACGACATAGGCTAAAGAAGTCCTGTGTGTTTGTACCACTATTGTGTGACCTATACTTCGTAAAGACAAGCTATAGTGCCAATCCTTGGGGATTACTGCCTACCTTGTCGTAAAAGTCAGTGCACGCCCCTGCCTTTTTGGTGTACATCTGTAGCTGCTAATCACATCGCACATCCTCTAAAAAACTGTCATAACATATAAAAAAGCGATTTTGAGAAAACACAATTTTAAGTTATGTATTTCCCTGTTCAAAGTCGCTCAGAATCAAACAGTCACAAGTGCCCTCTAGCCGCGAATTTTTGAATTACGAATATAGCGTTTTTGTAGATTAAAAAGAAAAAAAATGCACCTTTCTGTATTATTGGATAAAAACTGGATTTTATTGTGTTATGACAGTTTTTAGGCGATATGTTAGTTGTAAATTTGTAGCTGAACAATCCTTCATTGTCATCACAGTTTTTTTTTAGCTTTTTTACACCTATATTGTTGTTGTATCTCTTTTTTTTATCATTTATTAGGTACCTATTCACAGGCGACTTGAAGACCTTCAGACTGTATCTTAGCTGTTATATTAGTTCAGTTTTTTTTTAAATCAACAAACTAGCCTATTCAACCCAAACTAGTTAATAATAAGTAATACCTGTTCAAAACAATGCAGACACTGTGCTAGATAGACCGACCAAGTATTTAACAATGATATCTTAGTGCATTAGGACATACAACAGCTAGACACCGCACGAGTTCAGGCATAACACTTCTCATCGGGACCCTGGTCGCGTATGCTGTAGTTCATATGTGATCTTCTTATATATTAAAATGAATTGCTGTTCGTTAGTTTGGCTAAAACTAAAGAACGACTGGACGGATTTGGATATTGTTGGTTATTCGCGGAAGTCCAGGGAAGGTTTAAAAGGTGTATTTCATCCAATACACGAGGTACAAGGCGACTTCCTATGGCAAAACAAATGTTTGCCGGGACACCTAGTTAATAATAAAATGAATATTATGACGCCAGGAGCTGCAGTCGTACCTGGGTAACGTGTTGAACGAGACGCTGGCTCTGTGCAACTTCGAGGGGACGTTGCACGCGGGCATCGACGCTGAGCTCGACCGCCGGCAGCGGATTGAGGACCTGAAGGCCGAGCGACTAGCTAGAGGTCTGTGAAATGAGTCAATAAAGGCCTTCTTTACCGCCTCTCTTATTTAAAGGTAGGCTACATGATTTGCAAATAACTTTTTGCCGTAACACCCCAGCCCAACTTTTTCCGTCGTGCGAGGTCTGTGCGAGGACGGGCAACAGCGTTCTCTTTGAGTTAAACCACAACACCACTGCGATCGCCAACCCGCCTGCCAAGCGTGGCGATTATTAACATTTCCCCCACAAATTAGATCATGGAAATCATTGGGAGAGGCCCTCGTTCAGCAGTGTCGTGTGGCGATGTCATGTGATTGATGATGGTGAGGACCCCTTTAGGACCCTACATAACAAACAAATCTTTAGCTTCTACTGTGTCAAATGAGGTGAATGAGTGATATTAATAACTGTGCGCCGCGATGTTACCCACTGTTTCTGTCGTTCCCATGGGATATCGGGATAAAATATAGCCTATGTGAAGTAAGAATAATGTAGCATTATGATTGTGAATAAGTTATCAAAATCTGTCTAGTAATTTTGAGTCTATTCGTAACAAACATATACATTTGTATTTTTGCTTCCTCTTTATAATATTTACTAATCTCGTTGTATTTCTAGGTGAATATGCGTTTACTGCTGCGGATGAAGCGGCAGACAAGGAGAAGCGTAAGATATTCCTTCAGTTCCTAGCGAGCAGGAAAGCTGACTTGAACGTGTGGGCACGAACGTACAGGTATTTATGAGTATTGCTTACTTGTATTATGATAAATATCATACACCAACTAAAACAAGTGATTAAACGAATTTACTATTTGTGATTTAAAAGTCCAGAGAATACAACATAAATAGTGAAAGGATCTGTTTTTAGGGCTCAAGGTTTTATTAATTTTTAATGTAATAATACACCCCCAACTTTTTATTGGAAACTTTATTACGCGACTACTAAATCCACATACGCTTTACGATTTAAAGTGTATATTTCTCTAATCTACAATAGCGACCACGAGCGACAAGGTTGCCTTTTGCAATCTTGTAATGTACGTAAGATACACATAAACGTCACGCCTCTTCCACATCCATACATCTCTTTATAATCACAAGCTCGCCTGTTTTGGGTACTCAGTACGCCGACCTCCTTACGAACAGTGTAATGTACAGTGTGCAATGAAGTGTACTATATTCTTTTAATCATTAATTCAATCCCAGGAGTCATATCACAACTCTGATACTGAAGCTGGCACTTCACTCGGAGGTGTCCCTGCAGACGTTGGCGTTCCGGCTGGACTACAGCGACTATTACAAGCGCAGCGACGCCAAGCTCCACGAGCCGCTCACCTATCAACACAAGCGGCTCAGCGAAATTGGCATGAACGCGCAAAAGGTACGACATTGATTGTATAGATGGCGCTGTGTGTAGATACTATTTTATTTATTTATTTAAAGCTTACAAAACGGGCTTATAGCCCAACAAATATAATAATCAAACATTATACACACAGTGTACTGGGCTATATATCTAAGCATGTAAGCATGACATGCATTAAGTTAGAGGGCTTAACAATAACAAATTATAATTAGATTGATTTCGAATATCAATTACAATAGTTAGTAGTAGGTAGTTTATAAATTAAGATTATATAATAATAATTAATAATTGTGAGATGAGATGAAGACTCAAATGAGAAGAAACAGAGATTAATAATATGGGCAATACCCAATCAGCTACTAAGCAATTCATATAATTGTTATGTTTATATATTTTAAGTGGGTTTCTTCTGAACTGGCATGATTTGTGTGGTAAGTTATATCTGACCTATAATCTGATAACAACATTTTAGTTAGGTTTCAGGAGCTCTACTATCGCTCTTAGTAGCCTTAGTATTTCCTTGAACGCAAAAAGTTATTTTCGTTATGGGAAAGAAACATAGGTATAGTTTGTTTTTTTTATAACAATATCATGTATTTATTTTGTTCACTAGCTAGTCAGTGATTGCATTTACTTTCAAACGGGTAGAAGACCTTTTTTATCTTATAATGTTCCCCGCGGGACGAAATCTCCTAATCCATTCTAAATTCTCACCAAAAATCCGTTCATGGGTAAACGGTTTTTGCGTGCAAGAGTAATACGTTATTAGTAGAATTATAGAAACGGTGAAACAAAAAAACATACGTATGTACATACATATCTAATACTGTCTGTTGCCGCATTTACTTATTGTATTTTTAAGTGACCAAAATGTGACGTTCCGATAGATTGTGTAGATCAATCGCTGATGAATGAAAGTTTCTTTATTTTTTTTCTTCCCTCTTATGTTCAGCTTTAAAACCGACAATTTTGCCATAAACAAAGTAGTTTTCTTCGTGTTCAAGTTGGTGTCATTGTCATAGTCTATCAATAAAGTCGTCAATTAAATAGTCAAAGTCGTGTCAAAAACACATTAAAACGTGAGGGTGGACCATCACATTTCAATGCTGCGTGGAAATGGGGATTGTTCATAATTTTCTCAAGATGTCCAATTCGAAAACCATTTCGAGAAATAGCCTTAATTAACCATTATCAAGAATCAGATTTACAAAATCTTCAGGGATTGAAATTATTTTTAACTTTTAAGTTAAACTTTTATTTTAAGACTATGACGTCATAGCTCAGCCCATAGGAATGTATTCCAAGGCAAAAAAAGTAACTGAGGTGCCAAGTCTGATTGAAGTTTGTCGTGTGACAGCTGTGACAGAAGGGAGTAACAAAACAAACTGTGCAAATATTTTGAAAACCTACCTATTTTATTCGGTTCTTGTTTACGTAATATTATTTCGACGCAAAATGAAGCAATGTTTTATTCCCACCTGTATGAACAATACAAAAAATTGTCCGAATAAGACATTCATTCGGGTTCGCGAAGGTCTGCGAGAAAAATGGTGTCGGGCGGTAAACGCATTATTATGAATAATGAAATGACGTGACGTGACTGTTAGTTTTAAGGTTGACACTCACTTCTTCACTGTTATTTTATAGATGTGTCAATCATCACATGTCAATCATGTTATTTTTGTCTGGCTACGATGACGGCGTTCTTTCAACGCAGTGATGACGTATTTCCGGTATAAGTTTTAAAAATTAATTAAAATATAATTAGACAATTTTATACAAAAATATTCAAATTTGTTTCTTAAAATAGACTATATTTTCAGAAAATACTGTAAAAAACACCACTTAAAAAATGTGAACAATCCCCATTACACCAATAACAAATTGATCAAATAGGAGTCCTCTCCTTTACTTCTCACACTCACTACATTATTGTTCATCACCAGCACATTATTACACTAATTCCACCATATTAACCCAATAATTGTAGCCAAAAATGCATTCTGAAAATGAGAAATAAAAAAGCCATTTGAATCTCATCGCTTTCCGTATAACCTATCTGAAAGCTTCTTCTAAATAGGGAACGCTACGGTGTTCTATGTCGATCATCAATCAAATCCTCTTTGCTACAATCAATATTAAAGAAGTGTCACGTCGTATTTAGCTGTAAGCGTAAGTATTGACAATCGATACGGAAACCACTCAATGTCATAGAAGAAAATGAGTTTAAAAATACCTCATTATATAAGGAACGTTATTGTTGCAGTTCAAAGTATTAGAGCGCAAGAAGTGACAGTGTGAGCCCGCGAAGCCGCCTGCCGCCGCCGGGCCTGCCTGCCTGCCGTGGCTCGACCTCGTCTGCTCTCGCACTACACTCTCCATAGCCTCACTAGGCAACCTATTATCAAGACAGCACCAAGACGTCACTTGCTAACTTGTCTTTTTTACTCACCTGTACCTAATTAACCCACTGCTGATTTGACTGACATTTTACTTTTGAATTAATCAACTCTAATGTAATTTAGGTACCTATATAATATTGTAATAAGGATCTGTCGTTAAAACTGTTATAATCTCACAATGAAGTGCCATGACTCGGTTTTATTTTTTTTTTATAATTAAAGTATCTTTAACATCTCAAACATTCTTTCATTACAACTGCATAATCCAATAGTTCCAAAAGACGCTCTGTCAGTAAAATGTTTTCTATGACTGATTGTTTTGTACGTATTCGCGGGTAAAAATAGATACCAGTAGTAGTAGTGTATTGCATAGTGTAGTGCGTAGCACGCATGGCCCCCTCGGTTCATAATTTCATTCGGCCTCCCGAAGAACTTTTCATATACGGCCACGATTATACGAATGTCGCCTTTGCGTTGTATACTCCTGGCAAAGACGACGTCATAAGTACAGCGGGGCTTCAGGAGACAGGAGGGGCTTGGATGAATTCAGCACAGCTCTGCTTCGTCACGTCAGGCAGGAAGGTGGACAAACGCTTGTTCATTGTTTTAAAAAAAAAACGTCGATTACCGCGCTTGCCGATGCGCAGACCTGGCGTCACAATGTCACTGGACATAGACCTGTAGATGGACAGGTCCGCAGCCTGATACCAGCACCACATATCCCAAATATAAGGTCCCACCAAAGCCTAGTACGTCAGACCGATCTACACACTGGATCGAAGTGCAGAACAAATGACACGCCGATTAGTCCAGCCGATTATTGAAAGAGACTTACATCACCCATGTATAGGGTGCCAGGTGAGTAGCGGCCCGGCACCTTATATCCACAGCTTATATCACCCCAGGACATACAATGACTAGATTGGTGATGTCCTGATAGAAGGTGTTCAGTATTATTAACCGACATAAATAAATATCCCTGGACATTTCCCATACGGTCACCTGACCCCAATCTAGGATACCCTGTCCTATGTGTGCCAGAGACTGATATACTTACATAAATACTTTAAAATACATATTGTTATAATACCTAGACAGACAAAACATCCAGACGCACTCAATAAATGCCTCGAGCTCATCACTAAAGCATTATATCGGTGTCAAGAATCGAACCTGCGACCGCCGGCCTAGAGGCAGGTGTCCTGACCTCTAGTCCATCCACTCGTGGGATAACTATGCAAAGAGAAGCGAAAGGTGTAGGTATGTCTGGACCGTGACAAATGGAGATCCATAGGTAACCCTGCTGCCTCCTGCTTACCCCTCTCGGAGACAGGCATGAAGAGACAAAACAGGTAAGTATGTACATACATAATAATATATAAGAGTTTACAATTCAATTCAATTAATTAAAAGTTGGCCCTTATTATCATAAACCGTTCTTAACGTTCAATTAATTCAATTTTTAAAATGGCTCTATTCAATTCAATTCCATTTTTTAAATAAAAAAATGGCTCTTATGTGTTCGTTGATGTGAGTCTGACAGGATGGTGTGATGTTTGAAGCTTAACTGACACATCAGATCGACACTGACAGCAGATTGTTGTGGTTTCCGTTGGGTTCGCTTCACAGGCCTTCGCAACTTCGCACAAAGGAAGAGACATTATACCTATATAATATTAGTTGAATTCGCATTTAAAATACAAAGTATTAAAAGCTCAAAAAGCTTTAAGTTCTAAATATTATCACAGACAGATTGATTGTTCTCTAAAATTGCCTGGGTCATGGCGGAGAATTTTCATGAATATGAAAGCCTTGAAGACGAAATTAAAGAATTTCTTCAAAATTATAAACATAAAAAAGCTACGGATTATGAACCCTGCACTTTGCAAAATTTTCCGGAGTGTTTGATTGGACTTCAAGAGGTATGTTTACTTGCATTACATCCCACCAATAGAATTTTACTTGCAAACTTGAGTGAGGTAAATATCAGGCATAAATAAGTTGGTACCTACGTATCTAATACAGTTGTTGTTTTTCAGGAATTAGGACTGTTCAATATAAATTACTTATTTAACCCATATCTTGACGTGGAAAATGAAACGATAACCCCAGATGCACTTGTTAAATTCATAAATGCTGTTTATGTATTGGTGCATCGTCATAAAGATTCTGTGGAAAAGGGTAATACACTGTTAGAAAGGAATCATGTTTTGGAAGCAACTAATAAACAACTCAATGTAAGTTTCTGAACTAAACTCTGTTAATACTCTATGAATTCTGCCATTGTTTATTATTATAATACAACACTTTTGCAGACATTGAACAGCTGTGGCTGTTAGAAAGTTAAATTTCAATCTATCAGCAAGTGTTATTTGAATTGTATGCTCATTTTAATATATAACTTGTTTTAGACTACTATTAATCATCTCAAACAAAAAGTACACACTGAAAAGAATGAGTCTCGGGCTTGTGTTGCTACTGCACAGAAAATCTCTGACCGATCAGATGTTATTCATGCAACATTGGCAGACACACAATCTAAACTTGTCCAGCTTACTAAACAGAAGCAGAGTAAAGAAAAATGCTTGAATAATGAAATCACACGCTTGAAAAAAGAAAATGAGAAGCTAATGGACAAGTTAAGATCCAAGTCAGGTATGAAATATTTTATGTCTTTATGGTTACATTGAAATACAGAGGTGTTCTGGTTCTGACTATATTGGTAAGAACAGACCAGCCTGTATAAAGTTCCATTTATTATTATTTTTTTCATATTTTAATAATAAACACCTACCTATGTCTTGGAAGGTATGTATTATTAACCATAAAATGAAACCCCTACTAAAAATCCATAAGTTTTAAATACCCATAACTTTTGTTATACATAAAATAAAAAAATCTGTCTATTTTAATAAATTGAAGGACTGAGATTTTTGTTGTTACCACAATTATAGCCATTCACTGTCCCCCAATGTGTTAAGGTATAATATTATCCATAAAATGAAACCCCTATGCAAAAATCCATAAGTAAATATGCATATCCTTTTTTATACATAAAATGAAGATTTAAAACATATGATATTGAAATCCTACTCCAGTAAAAGTGCTCTACAAATGCTTTGCAATTTTGTTATGAATCACATCACTCATCTATTGCTGCAAATCCATAAACTCCTTGTTCAAGGCTTATTTTTTGTATTATAGGTGTAATTTTTGTGTTACTCTAAATACAAGATGGCCTGGAAAATTGT
>SJJU01031738.1:0-16214 GCA_012932125.1 Conopomorpha cramerella | reverse complement strand
CTTTTGTACTATTGTCAGGTTGAATTATAGCTCTCATTTCGAATGCGTGCCGATAATAATATTAATAAATTTTCTTCGCGAACGCACGTTGTTGGGATGCTCACGAGTTGCGTTGAAAGGTTTGCGAATTGGCAATTATGATAAAAATAGGGTATCTAATTGTGTAGACCCGAGCTGGGACGAGAAAATAATGATACCTGTTGTATTAATACCCATAAAAATACATTCCACAACTTTTAATCCCAAAGTGGGGTAGACAGAGACACTTCCTAAGCAAATAGCCATTTGTCATTTCATCACGATGTTGTCCTTCACCGTACCAGCTTTTCATTGTGTACCCTATGTACACAGCCTGTCTGAAAAAAGAGTCCCATTGGTACACGTCCAGTAGTCGGTCTCGAACCCACGATCTCCCGGTTGCAAGGCAAGTATCTGACCAACTGGACCACAGACGCTCGTAATAATTCCAATGTACCTACAATATAAAAGGCGACATTAGGAATATTCAGAATGAACACCTATCAACGACCGGCGTACTGTTTGTGCAATTAAACCCTAACAGTTCAGCTAAAAGTTACCTTGGAGGCGTGTCCAACCTATTAGGCATCATGGGCTTGAGTTTAACATGTTCTTATTTGTTTCGTTTCTTGATTTTCGTGTGATGGGTAGGTAGTAGTACGGTAGGTAATGAATAAGCGCCTGAAATAGAGAAATAGTGTACTGCCAAGATATTTTGCTAATGGAAACATAAATTCGGTTTCCCGATGACTTTTTTTAAATAAAAAGCAGAAATCTTGAGATGATATTATACGTTTCACTTACAGCTAAAAGATAAATTATTTCCATACTATTTTTCGAATTACATCTTTTACGATCTTTATTGTAGACTATGCTATTTACTCTTTGAATGTAGATAGTACTCACACGTACATAAAGTAGTACGTGTAAGTATGCGT
Organism: Conopomorpha cramerella; assembly: GCA_012932125.1. Lineage (NCBI taxonomy): Eukaryota > Metazoa > Arthropoda > Insecta > Lepidoptera > Gracillariidae > Conopomorpha > Conopomorpha cramerella. The sequence continues at coordinate 15,258 of SJJU01031738.1, read as the reverse complement.
GTACTAAAAAAGTAATGTTCGTCATGTAATTTAATATTGTTGTCATGTAAAAACGTCAAGCAAAAAAACGCTAACGTGGAATCTTCTAACAAGCTGTGGTTCTCAGTCGTTCATCTTTACATATTGTTACTATAGGTAAGCATGCAAAAGTACTGAATTTAGTACAAAATATGTTATTGACATACTTTCCGATATACTTAAGGAAGAATAGAATTTATTTGTGCGATTGGCGCCCTGGTGGGAAATGAACATGAGGAAGACCCACGTACACGTGGCGGCGCTCCGTGGACTCCGAGCTCAATGCGGCGGGCATTAACTGAAGTGCGGCGAAGACGGCAACGCTAGACGGAGGGGGTACATAAAGTCCACTGCTGGACGAGGGCCTCCCCCAATGAGATCCGTCATTTGGGGTGAAATGCCTATAATCGCCACGCTTGGTAGGCGGGTTGGCGATCGCAGCGGTGTTGTGGTTTAACTCACAGAGAGCGCGAAAGTTAAGTTTAGTGTACTTTAATCACAGTTCTGCTACTGTGGGATTTATTTCAGTAAAACAGAAACATATTATACTCAATACTTACGAAGTTTAATACAAATTACTTTTAAATGTTACTGCATACCTATAGAAGTATCTTTCTGTGTTTCATAATTTGTGCTTGTCAGAGCACATTTCTGTACTATGTGCAGAAATTAATCAATTTTCTCGTTATTAAAAGCAAATATACTCGTCTTTTAATCTCTAAGTAGATAAAGGCGCAAATGTCCATTCTCACGACCAACCACCAAAATATTTCTTCTTACAGGTGGTTGGGGACTTCTTACAGGACCATCACAGTTAAAGAGTTCATCCATCGTTTGACATGACATCCGTATGATGTTTATGTTCACCTTAGCCTTCACAATCTCGGAAAAATACTAATTTTTGGTACAAATCCAGTGGCCGATATGCAAACGCTAAACTATTTGCTAATCGCAAATTTACCGACCATCGATTACCCCATTATGTCGTTGGTAGAGGGTAACTTGAGATGGATATCGATATGATAGAAAGGGGCGGATGTGTACAAAAATCTTTGACGAACCCATGTTTAAAGATTCAGAATAATGGAACAGCTAGAATCGAGTGCAGTTGAATTCGAAAGACGAAAACAAGATACACACATTTTTTTTTAGTTCAAAAGTAAGTATGACCTTTCCTATTTTTCGTATTCCATAGAATACCAACCTACCATCAGGGATTTCAATAACTCTAAGAATATGCAAAATCTGAATTCATAAATAAATTGATACTGTGTATGTCGTAACATGTAAGTATGTATATAGTTGCAAATTTATTCACCCTATCGTTATGAATAATAAATTAAGTTGTGTGTTCCTTAATTTATGTGAAAGACATACGACGTCGCTGTATGCAAGAGACGATATTAAGTTATGAGATGACAGTGTGTAGTCCTTGTTTGTGCGTTCTGCTCTGAGACCTTCCCAGCACGCTACGAACTCAGATTGTTCTAATATAGTTGATAAATGAGAATTACTTGGGACATAAATCATAGAAGACATAGTTCCAGGAGAAAAAAAAATACTAGAAGATGATTGTAAGATGTTCCACGTGACTGCTGGTTCAATGTTATTTACATTGCCGCTCTATGGGTGGTTATGGTGTATGTTGTCTTAGTTTCCGGATGTTGGATTGCATAACCAGCCTAAAGGGAACGAAAACCGAAGCTAAATGGGATCCACTTGTTAGTCTATTATGAGGACTAACTAGATCGAGAGGCCTTCGTTTTCCACCTGGCGGGTAATTAGGTCAGGTTGCCAAGGGTGTTAGATGCGGAGGAAGAAGGCAGTAAGTATTATGGAGCACCTGTCCCGAGCGTTTGCGGCCATGCTGCGATTGTGGTACGAAGAAGTCACAGGGAAAGACTACTCTCTCTTCTTTCTGAGACTAATCTCAGTAGATATTGTGCTGCGATGCTCTTCCCTGCGCGGTCGATGGCTGAGCGCGTCGGAGCGGGGATCTAAATAAGATAGTAAGGTGATGTGAATGATGTTAACCAGACAGAGATTGTAAGATGGCGAAGAAGACGAGGGCGTTGCTTATCTAAAAGGAAAACGGATTACTCTTTGTAAGTATGTACAGTATCAGGATGAACGGGTGTGAAAAGGATAGTGTAACTAACACGTCGCTTCTTACAATTTGTCTCTTTAATCTCGAATTTCCGGCTTCAACTGACGGAAAAGATTGTTTATATCCGCCCGATAAGGGCTTATGGACTATGCAGAAGCAGGAAAAACGCACTGTTTCAGAACGGCGATGGTAATTTTAGCTTTATTACATTTTTAAATGGCAATAAAATCATTGGATCAAACTCAATGGGCGCTCTTTTTATATTGTTGACAGTTGATTGAAACTGTATTACTTAATTAATTGTAATAATCTGTATTGAATTGTGCGTTTTGATCTGTAGTGTGTTTTTTCTTATCCATTTATTTAAAATCACGAGAAGTGTGAGGTTACAATTAAAAGGAATGGTAACATATAAATCAACGGCATTATTTCCGCAAAATGTGTGTAAATTTTTATTTCATGCCATATTCGAAATCCCTTTCTCAACTCGACCGCGTCCGAAATCGATACTTTATAAGAAGCTTGTGTGCTGAACTAAATGGACAAATATTTGTTGTCTCGGGTAATGCGACCTAATGTTTCGTTTAGTTACCTTTCACATTTTGCACAGAGGCAAACAAACACTGTGCGATCAGACCAGGAAATTACGATAATGTAAAGCTGCTGAATTCATAAGGGTAATAATATGTTTAATATGTTTAGCAAAAAATAAGCAGATGTAGCCTATCTGCCTTTTAACTTCCTTATAGGCGTATTCGGCTCCTAATCCTAAAAAGAAATTAATATCAATTAACAGAACCTACACAGTAATTAGTTGAAGGGATGACCGCAATAGATTCTTAAAATAATACTGACCGTATCTATGTTGTGAGGTCGACTGGTAGAGAAAACTTTAGAATTAAGACCACCCATTGTACTTTTGGTGCAATAAATTATAAAATTTTTAAAAATAACTATGTATAAATTACGAAAAAAGTAACCTTATAGGGCGATTCAGGACAATCTTAAATACAGAAAAAAGAACTGAACCAGTAATTAATAAAGAAGAAACGAAGACAGTTCCATTCCAGAAAACGTGATCGCTTTTCGGAAATCCATTGTGATGCATCAGAGAGTGAAATCAGCTAATCTTGGGAAATTGTAGTTAAAGAAAGAAATTGCAGAGCAAAAGTGAAAGTGGAATGACAGGACCATTCATCAATCTTCATTGTGGAGGACAGAGCGCTCAGCGAGGTTCTTTTTTTCGCCTTCAGTTGCTTCGTACAATGAAATCCCAGTTACAGTTAAGAATCTTGGTCTGAACTTTCCAACAGTATACAGGCTCGCCCGGCTCAGTTTATTCTGGAAACTGTCAACGTCCACTTGTCCCAGGATATACAAGGACGTTTCATTATACAATTTCTCTTTATTTCTTCAAAATAGCAACATCGCTTTTTTCTATTCTAAATGATTCTACAGGGTTGCGATTGTACGTATTCTAGTAGTAGATATTCCGTATATTTTCGTTTCTGCTGAATGTAAGAAGAAGAGATTATCATTGTTATAAAAGATTGTATGTAATGATCGGTTAAGAGGATTTAGTCCTAAGCCGTTTGTGACCCATTTTATAACTACCTACGCTGTACATACATTTGGCTATTTATATTCTTGATATAACTACCATTGAAGCCTTTGTATGGCTTATATCGAGTCCCTTTCCCTTAAACATAGAGGTATCACCTCCTAAACATATAACTACGCAATTAAACGAAATTCTACAAACAAAACAATACAAAATACCTTTTACCTACACCTGCTCACTGAAACGAATCCAATTTACTGATAAGATAGAGAGAAAGGAAATTAGGTTTTTTTTTGTAATTTTCGAACAAACATTGATATCGTGAATGGAAAATATCTATCTGAACAAAATCTTAATTTCAATTTCTCCTCTTTCTGATTTTACATGAAAAAGTTAATTGAATCATGCTTCTTTCCCATCAAATAATATGGAAGAATGAAATGAAATTAGCTTTTCATAAAATGATGCTTGCGTGAACATTTACAAATTACATAGGTATTGTTGTATTATTTAGTCGATAATTTGAGTTAGAGGCATACGCGCGGAAACAAAAATATCACTTGAATACACATTATTTCCGACATTTTCTCTACACCACGGTTCTACGACGACCCGCTTCTAACAGACGGATGGACATGGCGAAACTACATAATATTAAGGCTGAATAAGGGCCTCTTCAAAGGCACGCCACAGCGGTGAGTCTTATACCTGATCTGGTCTGGTTAAGACGGCGAGCTTTCATTGGTGGAGATATAATTATTTACGAATTCCTAAATAATTAGTAGATTACTGTCGGGACTAAGAAGAACGTGATAGAAGAAGCTCTTAATTTAAAAATCGTTTTGTCAGTCCGGCTGTTAGTTTCCTAATAATTGGGTATATAAATACATAATATGTATTTTCCAATCTCCGATAATTTTATAAAAAGAAAACTGTTTGTTAAAATAAGGTAATGTACTACTGAACTACTGAGTATAATCATAATAATCGTCTTTCGCATCATCAGCGACATGACTTCCACTGCTGGAAGATGGCCTCCCTAAAATGATGAAAATCGTTAAAAATAAAAAAATAAAATAAATGCACTTCACGCCTTTAATCCCAAAGAGGGGTAGGCAGAGGCACTTGCTAAAGCAAATACCCACGGTTCACCAAGCGTATTTAACCCAACGTGACAGGGGGTGAGCCCATCGCCGTTATAGGGGTTACACACCTTGTGGTGTGCGGGTTTCATCACGATGTTGTCCTTCACCGTACGAGCGTTGCGTTGCGTACATAGGCTCTGAAAAAGAGTCCCATTGGTCACACGTCCAGTAGCCGGACTCGAACCCGGGACCTCCCGGTTACAAGTCAAGTATCCGACCAACTGGACCACAGACGCTCTCCAATGAATCGTAAATAGACATGCTCATGAAGATCATGCTATTAAATTGTAGAGGTATATGTTCTAATATACACTTCCACTGCCTTTTAATACCAAAGCGGGGTAGAAAGAGGCACTTGGCTAAGCAAATTCTAAAAATAATGAACCCAACGTGACAGATCGTGAGAGTGGAATTTATACCTCGATTAAAGATCCGTCTTTTCATACAAAATAACAAGTAGTAGCTAAATAAAAATAGCTTAAATAGTACTGAGCAAGAATTTCCCGTACCATCCACTGACGGCTCACCGTAGTCTTTGAACTCTAAAGACATGCAAATTGTGTTACCCAAACGTCGTTACCTCTGATAGACTCAAGGTTGTATCTACGGTTGTACAGTTTGTGCAATACCTTTGAATTTCTGAATTTCTTTTCGCTAGAACGTAGACAGATGTGAAAATTTCTTGCGTCACACCTATAATACAAAGTAATATGTATAAAAAAATATTATATATGCGCCAGGAAAATCCGTGAAGCCAAAGTGATGGTGGGGGAATTCATTTAGGTATACTGATAATTAGCGGCGCACTTCAGATTAAGAAACACTGTTAAGTAAGGAATAGTAGGTTGACGTAGCTAGGTCAAGTTAACTTCTTTTAAGAGGTTTTCATTTTGGATTGTTCTGCCTTTTATGGCCTTATTCAACATACCACGAAAGTGTATAAACCCTAGTGAGCCTGTAATATAACCACTCTCTAGTGTCTATACACTTGTTTAGTAAGTTGCCTATAGTTAGTAAGAGTTAGGTCCCATATGGTGAGATGCTATATGTAAACAATTTAATAGAGTACTCCCCCCCTGCAATGTGGAAATGAGATTGATACTTTTCACTACACTTCTAATAATACAAGTAGTACTATACTATATGACAAGTGGTACTGAGGGATGTTTTTTTTAAACACAATGAACAAGCGTTTGACCACCATCCTGCCTAATGTTAAGCAGCATTGTGGTCTATAACGGAGCACACTTGTTCATTAGGTACCTATTTACCCGCGACTTGGGTTCTCTGTTAAGTTGTTCGCCTAATAGTTACCAACTAATATCTACTAGTCTTTACACGGATTCACGTAACTCAGATACAGATTTATCCTCTAATACTCTTATCCATCCATTTACATAGTTCCACATTATATCCATGTTTCAGAGTTATGTTATAGGCACATAATTCAGAACGTTAACCCGAAACATCTCCAAAAGGAGCTTAAACATACGAGCCTCTGTTTAACATAAGGTTTACATTAAAGACTGTACAATACACCTTAACAGTATCGAACAATCGACTTGACTACTTAACATAAATTTGCATGGCATCATAAAGTCGCTGTTACCCTAAAACTGTTTTGTACAGAGCTATTCATTAGAAGTGCCGGGGAACAAAATGAGGTACTCGGGAGCAAGTTTTCACTGGATACAAGCCTCTAGTTGCTTATGCAAGAAACATGACACTTTCCTGAGGTAAGTCGTGTTTGCGTCACACGATTATAATGTACGACGTCCCCATTTGTTTGAGATGTATTGTGTAGTCCTCGCGGCAGCCTGGAGTAAGGTTTTTAATTCAAACACGCGCTTAGGAGCGTTTTTCTGCAGAAACATTTTCTGTCTATGAGTAGTGATTTTTTTCTTGGAGGAATTTCTTCCTTGTCTCAAAACACTTGTAGAGTCAACAATGTACTTTGATGTAAAATATAATCAAATAATGAAAATAGGCAATTTCCACGAAATATTCGTGATAATTAAATTGTTTATTAGAAAGCAAAATTAACAACGAAAATACCAATATTTTTTTCAACAGATTAAAGCTTATATAACAAGCTGTTTGTTTTTTTCAACTTGAATTGCTCTTTGTAAAAATGATTACTTGTAATTATACTATGGAAATCACTTTCGGAAATATCTAGTGAGAATATTTAAATTTCTCGTCGTGAAAACGATTATGCTTCAGATAATTTAGCCTTAAGAAGTGTTCTCCCTATTTCGGTAGCTATGTAGGTATCGTTTAACACATTAAACCAATAACTGCTATAATATTAATCTTATTCACAACCTCAAGGAAAGTAATCTCAAAGAGGAAAAATAGCACTACCTATATAAAATGCCTAACCATCATACGCCCTAAAGGGTAGACCAAGCACTATCACAAAGATTTGTTTCGGTAGGCGTGATCACCAGTGATAGATTACTGTTAAAATTACTACCTGTATTTAATACTTATTTGCTACTATTGACTACCTACGTTGACATATTTGGTAATTAAGTTTAATAAATTATATTTAAGTATTAATTTAATATTACATTATTATCTCGGGGCTGAGTCTCATAATTTGCAATTTCATTGAACTATAATTTACTATTTGCTACCTATACATATAGTTTTTACAGATTTTTAAGGCCAATAATAAAAAAAATATAAGCAGTATTTTTATTTCTTGTCAGACAGTCACCTCAAAACATTCTTAAGGGGGGTCGTAAATTAAATTCATTGACTGTACCTACATCCGCGTAAAGGTAATAGAAAAGTACTAATCATTACTTGAGTTAACTGTCTGACAAGAAATAACAAGACTTCTTGGTACTGTCATTTTGACTCTGCAGGCGGTATGTATGCTCACTCGGTTGGCGGGTTTTATCACGTTCGGTTAGTCTGATCTTCCAACTTGGAGAATCCAACCTCGGTTGGATAATAGGACAGACGATTTCGAGAATCGGTTGGATTATCCAGGTTGGAACATCGGACTAACAGATCACGTTTTATTCTGATGTCTTATGATATCTATCTCTGCTCAAAATTTGATGGGAAAATCGAACAGAACCTAATATTACACGTTGGTATAATGTACGTATATTCCGAGATATTTTTTTCCGTATTAAGTCTTAACAGTTTAGCTCATATTCAGAAAAAAAATATGCGTAATTATGTAATGCTTAAGATGCATTTGTTGCTTTTTGACACTTGTCTTTGGATTTTTTATACAAAGCATAAAACTTACCTGAGTAGAGCGGGATTCACATTTCAGAATACGGACTTTAAGACCTTCCGAAGCGTTAAGCGAACGTTACCATGGAAGCCGTGTGGTGAGGACGAATAGAATACATGTGTCACCACTGCAGCCCAACATATCCCGTCGAGAGGGTCGGAAGAGGCGACCGAGGAAATCACCCAAGACTGCCCGTCTTGGGTGATTTCCTCGGGGCAGCGCGCTCTGTGAGTTGAACCACAGCACCACTGCGATCGCCAAGCCGCCTGCCAAGAGTGGCGATGGTTGACCGATAATGGTTGGATTACATTTCCCCGCAAATGGACGTCAAACAGTGGACGTCATGTGACTGATGATGTGAACCATGGAAGACTAGTTGACACACCCTTTTGTCACAGTAGTGACACAAAACTTAATTTTAGGGCAGGGGTAAAATGTGAGTAACCCAAGCTCCGTTGGTGTCAAATACTTAAACAATAACTTCTGCCCTAAAAGTAAGTCTTGTGTCAAAATTATCTGACTGACGTAAGTTATTTGTATGGACGGAATTTGGATTGAGACCCGCCTCAAGCAACGCTGCCTAAAAGGTTTACCTACGGCGCCTGTGCATTCGCTTCACGCAGCTGACACCTCAGTCTTTTTATCCAGTGAATTTTTCCTTTAAACTCAATGGCTAGTGGCTATGTCAACCAGCAGCCCTTGCGAGAGCGTCAAGAAAGACACGACTTAGAACAAATGCGCGCCGTGATTGGCTGCTATGCCACACATCGTGTGCCTTACCTTGTCTCAACCAATCGCAGTGCCTAATATGTCTTGTCATTTCTTTCTTGGAACGCTTTGCTAGGGGGGAAGGGAGCTATTTTAAGGTATAGTGCGTGTAACAGGTTCTTGTGCAATGGTCTTAGAAGCGTTGTTGGGCTCGTCTATTATGAACATTTTTTATTAGGGCGAGTGCCGGGAAATTAAAAAACCCTCAGGAAACAGGATGTCATCTCCCTAGGCACAAAATTATCTTAAAAGTTTGAACCACGTATTACAATTTTATTGTTTCCTCGAATTCTCGTCACACTAAAACTTGTTCATATTAACGAGCTCACGCCGTTTACAAGCAATATGATCCATCAGATTTCATCTGATGCTGGACCTTAATAATTATTGATTAAGCAGTTTTTCAATGGGCTCACCCCCTGTCACGTTGGGTTAAATACGCTTGGTGAACCGCGAGCATTTGCATTGCAAGTGCCTCTGCCTACCCCGCTTTGGGATTAAAAGGCGTGAAGTGTGTTCAGTTTTTCAATTGAATACAAATTGGGTAGAGCAAAACTTGGGATTTAAATAATATCTGTCAAGTATTACAGCTTTGGTTTTACCCAAAGCTTTAAAACTCTTTTCAGCTCCAATACTTTGGAAAGTGAAAATCCATTAGGAGTTCCAAAGCCTTTTTAAAATACAAAACTTGCTCTACATTCTCGACGATAGTGTACGGAGGAACATTTTTAACCTGCTTTACTACAACAGGTAACAGGTAAATCATTTTCTAAAGAAACACGCACTGACATAATATAATATTCAAAGTTTTAATCTGGTATTACGGCGCTAAAATTAACCAAAGCATTCGGATTACGTTTGTTGTTTGCTCGACGTTCCGTCAACGACTTCACGAGCTGACTCAGCCTGTCAGCTCGTAACCACGTCACAAATAACTGTGTAAAAACGTCGATCTAACACCGAAGGTAAGCAGTATGCTTATCTTTGGATAATTTTCGCGCTGTAATACCCGGTTTAAATTTTTTTCGCACCATCCAAAACCTCACTTTTTAACAAAAGAAAACAATCGAAGAAAACAACACCTCATTAACAGTCGACGAAACACAACGAAGCGTCAAACATCTGTTTGAGTTTGTATGTACCTTGAGAATTGACCCCTCAATGTCTGTGAACGTCAAGCACGCCCGCCCCTACTGACTGTAATCGCTTCTGTCACTCCTCACAAAGGCAAAGCGGAGTAAATATTTATGATTTTTATAGTGTTTGCTTCGAAATTCCGCTTTTAGTAACAGTGCTCACGTAAATAATGGTAGTGAGGTACGTACAGAAGGGTTGATCCATATTTATGCTGCAATGAATAATTAATCAGGACCAATCAAGAGCCCGCCCCGTCGGCAATCGAAATGCACAATACCGTACGAATGTTTATTTATTAAAAATTAAAACAGTACGAAAAGTAAATTACAGAATAATCATCAATCCCTTCTGAAAATACACAAAGCATCATCTTTATCAACACAGAATTAACAAGAACAATAACGTTGCAGTAGGTATGCAAATAGTGAAATCCCTAACTTAAATGCTAACTTATGTATGTATAACTCCGAGGTAACCAAAGCTAAGTTATGGTGATGTATAATTTGATTTCCGATAAACTATGTGGGTAAGGTGTTCCAATTTAAACAGAAGAAACGGTCGATATTAATTCAAACAAATTTAATATATAAAAAATATACACTTCATTCATTTTGATACCAAAGCATGATAGGCAGTGAGTGACACTTACTAAGCAAATGCCCACAGTTCAACAAGCGTATTTAACCCAAAGGGACGATGTTTTCCTTCACCCAAAAAGCGTTGCGTTGCGTACACTGGCTCTGCAAAAGAGTCTCATTGATACAGGTCCATCGATTGCGAGCCAAGTATCCGACAAACTGGACCACAGACGCTCTCTATGAAAAAAATGTTATAGGAAAAACACTAGTTTGTACGAAAAACTAATATAACTGCAACAAATTAGTACTGTGCGTGTTAATTCTGCGTAATTCTGTATTCTCATTACATTCTATTAAAAAAGTTCTATTACGCGACTGAATAAATAATATACTTAAGCATGAAAAGTATATACAATTATAATATAATTTTCAAAATGTCATGAAAGATTTTATTACTATATGTTCTTACAACAACTGAATATTTTACACAAATATTAAATATCTATGCTGATAGGTAACGGCTAAGTTCAGTATTATTTAATACACAATAGAACGTACGAGTTATTTGGTCAAATGCGTTTTCGCCCGTTCCCAATAACCTTTGAGTATACAATACAAACAATAAAGTCATTGGCCACTTTATTTTACACGAAAACGACTCTAATTGCTTCCGCACAAAGGCTGTTTTACCAATCACTGCACGTTGGTAAATTACTGTTTGGTTTACCCTACCTAAATATGATCCTCAGATTACATTATGTCGAGTTTGTCAAACAGATCTCTGAAGATTAGGGATAGAGGTAGATACATTCAGGGGACCAAATCTGCTATCCTCTGGCAGTTGCATCGTTCTGGTATCGCAACGTCAAACAACGTGTATTCCACTGCGGTCCTTAGAAAAACAGCGACACAAATCGTTTGAAGCTGCGAAGCCAGAGCGAAGCAACTACGAAATTGTAGCAGAATTGACCACCGGGTTAATTGCTAACGGGCGATTTCCAAAGTACATAGCAAAGCATGTTACAAATATTTCGAATTTACAACTTACGTAGCTATAAAATACCTAATATAAACCCTATGGCAATAATTTACAGATCAATTAATTATTAAATGGCTTCTATAACGCCTATATCGTATTTACAGGAAACAATTATTATTTTTGTTTCTTATCCCTATATCTAAATAAATACATAAAACAATTTAATCTTTCAAGTTTTTAAATAGTGTTACTGTCTGACTACTGTTATTTCTACCCAAATTCATTGGCAAGGTCAAAAGGAAGTAGTTACACGGGTAAAAATGTATGCCTGCTACCCGTGTAACTTGTAAAACTTTAATGACAAGTAGTACGGTTATAAAATAGTTCCCATGTAAATACTAAATAAAGTAGTAGGTTTTCAACGCGTACGCTATTTTTTCTAATCCAATAGGTTTCAGTAGTAAGTAGGACAAAATTATTGTAAACGGACAGTGATTCTGTGACTCTATTACTACCTACACAACTTTCAAATTTACTCTTTACCCTACGTTCGCACCGACCCGAAACATGTTATAAAACAGCTATCTGTCTTTATCACTACTTGCGGGTTAGACTGCGCGGAATACATGTCTCAAAACATGTTTCGGTTCGGCGCGAACGTAGAGTAATATTTTAAACTAACTGTCTTGGCAAACATTTGTTTTGCCATAAAAAGTCGCTTTTGTACCCCGTCTATTGAAAGAACTGATACAGCTTTTAAACCTTCGCTGGACATCCACGTGTAATTCAAGACCAAAATTAGCCAAATCCGTCCAGTCGTTCTCGACTTTTAGCGAGAGTAACGAACGGGACAATCCAGAGATTTCATGTTGGTGTAACTTAACGTGTCCACCGGCCAAACATTCAAAATAATACATGTTTGACTAGGGTCTAATAATCTAGTCACTTGTTAGTGAAATACGGCATAATCAGCGTACACGAATATATGTCAAACATGTTTTATTGTGAATGTTTGACCGGTGGAAACGTAGGATTGGCATGTGCTGTTTAAGATCAAAACCACTGAAATATTGTCATAGCATTTAGCTACTATATTTGTATTTCCTTTTCAATAGCGGACTGTAACTAAAAACATATTATCAACAAGTTTATGTAAAGAAAAGTGAGTTTTCCGAACAAATTGTTGTAATATTACCCCTGTATTACTGCATATATACGGTTAAAATATTAAGTATATAGTACACGCATACATTAAGGTATAATATTACAGTAATTAACAGAGAATGGACATGTAATCTCAATTATAAATCGATTTCGTTTTAAAAGTGTGTTTATCCTTGTTATGTGGATACAAGCTTTGAGTACGTGATGTATAACTTACAAGTGGGCTTAGCTGGACAACGTATAAGACTTTTCGTAATAGATCCAAAATCCATGTAATCCATTAAGTGTGTATCGCAATTATTTTATCGGAAACATTCGCGTAGTTTCAGTATTTCATACAAACTATAACACCCTCTATATAGCGACGACGCCACCAACAGGATCGGGGTAAAAAATATCCTATGTCCGTCTCCCGGTTCTAAGCTACCTCCCCACCAATTTTCAACCAAATCGGGTTCATACTTATAAATGGTGTAACTAACACGACTTTCTTTTATATACATGTATATAGATAAGCAAGCGTTTGACCACCATCCTGTCTAGTGCTAAGCAACGATGTGGTTATCGATGAAGCATGCCCATTACAGCCTATTGGACTTGAAGATGTCCAGACTTTACTACTGGAAACCCACAAACTCGAACAATTCATCTTAAAATTTGTCGTCACTATAAAAGTAAGTAGTGATTTTATCTTATGCTGCTCAGGTATCCAAAGGCAGGATTAACTAAAAAAGCACGCGGGCGTCTAAAAATAATCGTGGATGTAAATAACTTCAATCAGCTGATTTTTCTAATGTGGTCTCTTGATAGGGAGATTTGATGATGGCAGACAATGTAAATCGAGACCTTTACAAAATCTTAGAGAACACTATGCTCATTTACAGAAACAACGCGATATTTTTTTATTGGGAAAAGAATCCTTAGTAATAGTAATAAGGTTGTTATTTCAACAGCGCCACATTTTGAGATGTCGCGTTGTTGCAGTAAATGGGCTAAGTGCTGATTGAAGTCGGTTTGTTTTTTTTTTTCTTTTACGTTATTGAGTTTTCAAAGAACGTAAATATAAATAGGAACAATACAATAAAGGTACAATATGTATTACTTTTAATCGAGCAACATTAATTATGTAGTACTATAATCTAATTACTCCAAAATAATATTATTAACATTTCCAAGGACATACTCCATCAAAGTCAACAATTATTGTTATGGCGTCGCACACAGATACGTATTCCCCGAAAGTGTTAATAATTTAAATAAGCTAGTCTTACACCAACATCACATTTGTTTCGAAAGCAACCTAGAAACTATGTTAATTATCAATACACATACTTACTACATTTTGCGCTTTACTGTACCTTGTAGGTACTTAAAAATTACTTAGGTCTCTATATTACCTAAAGTACGACAAATCATAAACAATGGCTTGCAAAAACATAGAGCATTATTCACAATTTAAATTAGAAAACATGACTAGATTTCACGAATATAATATTAAATATTTTATCCAAAATTATGATTAATACTTTCGAGGACAGTAACACAGTAGATATTTCTTTGTGATAAAAGACTATCTATGGCCATTTACCTGTTCGTGAAAGTGTTGACCAATACACATGACATTGTACATTCTCACAGTAGTAATATTTTTTAAGTCATGGAGAAACGTCGTTTTAATGCCAACCCATTTATATATAAAGGACTTCTCTTCATCAATATAAATTGTTATTCCATACATTCATACCAATTGCTCATTTATATGCGATTTTTGTACCTTTGTATGTAATTTTAATTATATCCGTAAGTATAACCGCAAAAGATTGGCCATCTATTATCCAAAATTACTACGAATTAGGATATAAAGGTTCTATTCCAGAGCAAGCTGCGCTGTGAGGTGCCGCGGCTGGCCGAACTCGTTTCTAAAATAAAAACTGTAAACAAGCCACAATCGACTGCACACCACGCGCTCGGCAGCTGGCATCGGAATATCACCTTAATACTATAACCAATACACTCCATTATCCTACCAAAACGCCATAAGCATAATGATTAGGGGTATTACTTTAGTGATGAGCGGAGTGACGAGTGTAGCTGTCTTGTCGGCGGCCGCGAGAGCACTGGCCGCAGCTTGAACGCAGTGACTGTACGATAGAGCGTCCAGACACGTGATCGCGCAGTAGTGCTGAAGCGTGCAGGAGTCTGTGCAGGACTCTGTACCTTCGTGCTTCACGCTGTACGCTCGGAGGTATCTGTGAACGAGGGGATAAGTTATTACGGTTGAAAATCGTATGAATGACTTTAGACATTTAGGTTCATTAAAAAAAAATACACTTCACGCCTTTAATCCCAAAGAGGGGTAGGCAGAGGCACTTGCTAAAGCAAGTACCCACGGTTCCCCAAGCGTATTTAACCCAACGTGACAGGGGGTGAGCCCATCGCCGTATAGGGTTCACACACCTTGTGGTGTGCGGGTTTCATCACGATGTTGTCCTTCACCGTACGAGCGTTGCGTTTGCGTACATAGGCTCTGAAAAAGAGTCCCATT
>SJJU01031731.1:3586-18079 GCA_012932125.1 Conopomorpha cramerella | reverse complement strand
TGTTGAAACAAGCTGAGTCGCACGATGTGTGACATAGCAGCCAATCACAGCGCGTATTTGTTCTATGTCTTGTCTTTCTTGACGCCCTTGCTAGGGTTGCAGAAGAAAGTAGTAACATGGGTTAAAGGTACACACCTGTTGGGTGTACCGGACAGGCGTAAGATTTTAGGTAAATGATACTCGTGGTTTACCTGACGGGTAGAGGTATTGACGAGACCTCAGAACTAACATCGCTCGGTGCTTCTACACGTAGTATGGTTCAAAGAATTGTAACAGACATAAATACATAGAAGATAAATAACATTCCACATTTCATTATCTAATATATAAAATTCTCGTGTCACAGTTTTCGTTGCCATACTCCTCCGAAACGGCTTTACCGTTTTTTACCAAATTTCATATGCGTATTCAGTAGGTATGAGAATCGGCTACTATCTAGTTTTTATGGATCTCCCAGTTGTATTTCTCCCAATACACGGGGTACAAAGGCAACTTATTATGGCAAAACAAATGTTTGCCGGGACAGCTAGTATTATTATATTTATGACATGATAGGAAGTTTAATAAATAAAAACGCATGAATTAAGTTACGAATAAGTTTAGTTAGGTACTTCTGTACATAATATTGAACGTAGGTTCAAACAAACTCGTCTAATGACGTATTATGCTACTTTGGGTGGATATTTCTATTCTTCTATAACTGTACTAAATCCACAATAATGTAAGTACATAATCAATAATGGCAGTAAATCGTTTATACACTCAGGCCAAACACAACTACTTGTAGACATGCACGATCTTCAGTCCTTCTCTTTGCAGCATTATCCATCACAGCAGTAATGGATTGGCTTAAATTGGACTCGAAACATTTTAGCTACACGCCAAAAATATCCCGCCTTATCATATCTTTTTTAAAGTGCTCGGGTGATTTGTTCATCTACCCTCCGAATCACATATGCACGTCACTAATATGTCTGAGCAAAACGAGCTTGGAATTAAAGAAAATCTCGCACTTTCCACATTCGTAGACTTTTTCTGTCTTCGTTCTAACCAGTCTTCTGGGACTTACAGGCTTTGCGCCAGATCTTTTGGGATTCACTAGTTTCGCGCCTGATCTTTTAGGACTTCCCGATTGAGCACTTGATTTATCTGGAATTGAGGTAACATTGATTTCTTTTACACCTTTAAATGTGTTTTTCTGTGGAGATTTATTTACAGTCTTTTTTGGACTTGATCTTATTTCGACAGTATCATTTTTGACAGTTTCAGTTCTGTTCAGTTTCTTCATTCTTTGACGTATTTCAGTTCTGTTAACGGCATGACTAAACTTTATGTGATTGGAATAGCGTGATCGATTGTTAAACGTCATTTTGCATATTTTGCATCGGAATATATTCTGAGGTATTGTGTTTCTGGATTCCACTTTCATGTGCCTACTTAGTTCGAGAAGGGTTGAGAATTTTTCGTTGCAATTTTTGCAATGATACTTATTTCTGCGCACGCTCTTTGAATCGTTGGGTTTCTCGATAAATGTTGCACCGTGGCTCAGTCTTATGTGTTCTAACAGTGTGGTGTGTAATCTAAATGTGTGGCCACAAATTTTGCAATCGTATCGGCGGCCGTTTTCTGAAGACTTCGGACTGTTGTCGTCGACCCTTTGTAGTTGAATTCGAATCTCCTTGTTCACGATCAACTTTTCCTCCGTAACTTTATCGTCTTCTAGATTATTTGGGGATAAGTGGCCAGTTTGGTGTGACAAGTACGACAGTTCCGTTTCGAATGACACGTCACATTTGTCACAAGTGAAAATGGATGCTTTTGACGTTTCGGTTTCGGTATCATTCGTTTCGCAATCGCTAACGGTGCCGTTTTCTGAAGCACTCTTATTCAATTCCAGAGAAGAGTCGAACCCTTCGAAATCAGACTCAGAATTTCTGGAAACCCTTTCCCTTCTCTTGGGACGCTTGGCGTGTCTCAGTCGGAACTTGATCAGCTCCCTAATGTCTTCGTATTCCATCAGAGATATTTCAAAATCGATTATCTCCTTTTCGATCTCCGTTCGGCTGTCGTTGTCGTCCGAATCACTCTTATCGGGTGATTCGTATATTTTTGGAACAATACTGGGATGACACTGGCCGCACTTGTGATTTGTGCCGTTCGTGTTCTTCTTGTGGTTCTCCAAATGTATTATTAGCGAACTCGCTATACTGAAACACGCTTCACAGACACAACACTTGTAAATATCCAAAACCTGCTTATGTACATACTTAAGATGCATCATTAGATCGAATTTCTTGTCAAATTGTTCATCGCACACGACGCAATCGTTTTTCTTTCGTCTTATCGATGTTAGTCCATTTTTCAACAAGTCCGTAGGCACTTGGCCGTTTTTAATATGCGCTTTTCTTATGTGTGTCTTCAAATGATGGGGCCATTTGAAGTCGCTCGGACAATAAGGGCATTTGGAACGCCGAAAGTCCTTGTTATGGTTGAGACTAACATGCCACTTAAGCGAGTTTTTAGAGCTGTACCGCTTGTTGCAATACATGCACGTAAACACGACAATTTCCGATGGGTGTTTATCGATTTTGTGTTGCCGCAAATCCGATTTCGACTCAAAGTTAACCTTGCATTCACCACAACTGATCACTTTTGTGTGGTTCTCGTGTACTTCACGAATGTGCGCGTTGAGATGGCCACCGTTTTTGAAGAAACAGGGGCACTGAGCGCATTCATACTTCACATCGGTGTTCGTGTGACTCTTCAGATGGTCGGTGTAACTGCCTCGGTGTGTGAAGTTTCTGGAGCAAATTTCACACGAGAAATTGCTATTCTGGTGTGTCAGAATGTGCTCTTTCAGTGATTTCTCACATTTGAACTTTTGTTCGCATATTTTACACTTGTAGTTGCTCATAGTTGTCAACTTCAGCTGAAATGATAAAATACACATACATAAGTGTATACATACATAAACTCGCATTTTTAATGCATATGTTTCCCAAATTTCACCCTAGGGTGAATTCTCTGGGTTATGAGATTGGAATAACCAGATGTGACATCACCTAGCTCAATTCTAGGATGACTGTTGGGGTAACTTGGACAAATAGTAAAGGCATTACAACATAGGTTTTCCAGGATTTGATAACAGCCTGTGTCTCTATAATCTCTTTTCTACCCTGAATATCCTTAACACATTGGCAGACAGTAAAATAGGTACAAAAGATTTTTTATTGTTATGACACCTATAGGCATTAACTGTCCAGGAAAGACTTAAGGCATTATGCCTCAGATATTTATCTATAATTATTATGAATAGTGTTTCTATATAATAACAATTACACAAATTGCATAAAAAGGTGTGGAGTGTATATAAGTGTGTATAAAATATCAAAATTGGTTGATGTGTGTCCAACTATGGATATTATTTACTAATACAATATTAGAAATAATAGCCTTTTGCAATTTTTTCCATTGTAATTTTTTACATTTGTAATGTTCAGTGTGCAATAAAGAGTACTTATCATTCATAAAATAAAATAAATACACTTCACGCCTTTTAATCCCAAAGCGGGGTAGGCAGAGGTATTCAATAATAAAGTACATTTTGTCAAAAAATCTGATTCATAAGTTCACTTTGGATGTGACAATGTAATTACAAACATTTTCACCTCTTTTTAATGAGATAATGTTAAATACAAGAGACTTTAATTAGCTACCTACATTAATTGAATTTGCTAATCTTTCTGCAAAGTCAGTGCATAATGACAGTGATTTTCGGAAGTGTTCTGAATCAAAGTACCGCGCTATATTCCTAACAAAGTAATTACATATTCGTTTAAGTTTCCTAGTACTAGCAAAAATGTGGAATTAATTTACTAAAATATCTACCTATCAAGTTGATTTACCCTTGAAAAACAATGAATGGTTTGTACCAGATTAATTTAGTGTAAAAAAATACCAACCTGAGCTTACAGAAGAGTAGACATAAGTACAAATCCCTTTAAATTATCAAGCTTATATGAGCAAGGTATAGATATTAGGGTTAGCTGAGCATTTTTATTTAACTTTTCTGACTATTTTACATACAGCTAAATTAACTATCGTTCGCGACAGCAAAAAACAGGATCAGCCGATCGCACAAACAATTGTTATTTTTTTGTTAATTATGGCAATGTATCATCAGGGTTTTTAGCCCAATGTCAAAAGTCTAGAGGTCACCATTCTCATCTCAGAGCACTGACCTCTTTTCGTAGTTTTTACCTCTTTTCTTTTAACCACTTTTCGTCGATTAGTGTCGACTCAGACCAAACCTGAAACTTGAGGAACTCACTTAGGACTTGTATTGTAACACTGTCGATAGTAAGCAGTTTCATCGTTAGATCATTAAGATTTACCAGAATGAACTTTTGCCTCATAAGAATTTTAAAAAAGGTTTTGTTTTTGTTTGTTTGACATATGCGTCAAAATGTCAATCATGACGTCAGTGCATTTGTGTTATTGTCTTGCTTCCCCACTGTGACGATCGATTTTTATTTTTTACTGTATAAATTCAATAAAAATTGATGAAATTACTACGTGACAACAGGAATTTACCGTAAATTAATCATCAAAAAACATATCGTAATCACAGAAAACATCTACAAGGTATGTTTAATTAGATTTCCGTAGGTATTGTTGTTACTTTTTCCCTGTAGCTAATTAGTACTTTTTGTATCGATGTTTCAGTGAAAAAAAAATGTTGCCACGTTCGTATTACGGCGAGCAAGACTTGAGGAAACGACAGATCGATACTCTCAAAGTTTTCAACGATAACGTTACGGAATGTACAGAGAATACAGAGTATCGAGTCGACTTCGTTGCTGGTGGTACGAATATGAGTCTTAGTATCGTTCTGAGCCCCGATTTCCCTAACGAGAAGCCAGTAATATTCGTGAACCCAGCTGTACCTCATCCTTGGCTTAGCGAAAACTCTAACCAAGTCATTGGAGCACCGGGATTGGTTAACTACACTTTGCACTCGGACCTGGGAAGGGTTGTTCAAGCGATCATCAGAGAATTCCAGAAAACCGTTCCCAATATGCTGCACAGCGACGACAAAGACTCATCGCAGAGTTTAAGCCCACAATCGCAAAATTATTTACCACAGTTAATGTTCCCCGAGTTAGCAGAGCTTACAAACGAAGAGCTTAGGGAGATATTAGAAAATCCTGACCTTCAAGACAAAATATTAGAAAACAACCCGCTTTTAGTAGAACTTGATATGGAAACCGAAGACGTAATGAAAAGCATCGAAGAGATAGCGCAAGAGAATCTGTCGAAACAACAAATGATGGACAACTTGAAGACTGACATCATTGACCGTATCTCGACAATAGTACAAATGAAAATAAACTTTGAAGAGCTGAACCGCAAACACCAAAAGTTGTCGGAAATGTATGATCCTCATCGAATTAGAGACAGTTTGAAAGAAGCCGGTCAATCAGCCGACGAAGATGCAGAAGACATTGCCGAGCAATTTTTGTTGGGTAATATACCCGTGGAAACGTTTATAGCGAAGTTTGCTGAAAAAAGAGCTTTAGGACAAGCTAGGCGTACTCGGGAGGAGCGGCTAGCACATCAGTTAGCCCAGTTAGACAAGGCTACTATATAAACATGCAAGTAATCAAGTTTTTAAGTGTCATGAGTACTATTCTGTCGTATCAGTAGTGCAAAGGTGCGTGTTGGATGACTGATCTTTTATTAAACATTGTCGAAATATTACGAAATTCAAGTACATTTTCAGACCATAGTAAAACTAGTTGTACCATTATGGTTTTACCTGGAAATTGTCCCGTTCACTAGGGTATTTGTAATTTAGTGATAAATTATACCATGTGTTAATACAGGGTAGCGCCAAGTGGTGTGGGCAAATACTATTACATTTGTCACCACCTCGCCCAACGTTTCCCTGCCTTGAGGATTGTGGAGAGGCACCCGAGGTATCTCTCCAGAGAAAACAGCAACCTGTATATCTCTGTTTTTTATCTTGAATGTATATCAATAATATTACCAATAGAGTAGAGTGAAATGGGTTAACAGTGTTTCTCTGCTATTATATGCATGTATTATATACCATATAAACGTGACTCTAGAATCACTCTATCTAGTAAAGAAAATCCGTTGCGTAGTTGTTAAAGATCTACGCATACATAGGGACAGTCCGCGGTGACTTTGTTTTATACTGTGTATTGATGTTGTGCAATAGGGAGGAAAAGTCAAAGTAATGGTGCTAGTATCGCTTGACCCAAAGAATTTATGATTGACTGTCACTTGACAGATAACATTCCGGATCAGATGACAATCAGTCTAAGCTCAGACCAAACAAAACTAGACTCTCTCCGTCCTCATTCTGTCTCTTTTTCTACAAAATGTAACCTAATACCCCCATCGCGTTTTTACAATAGGACAACCAGGAGAACGGCAAAACGTCATGCATACCAGGTGGATTTGCCATTTACGCGAACCAAACGGTTTGCATCCACTTTCATAGTGCGTACCGCCAGGATGTGGAACGACTTGCCGGAGTCCGCGTTTCCTGCGCCGTACAGTCTGATGGTCTTCAAGTCACTGCGGTGAATAGGTACATACTGAACAAGTGTGCTCCATCGTAGACCACATCGCTGTTTAACATCAGGCAGGACGGTGGTCAAACGCTTGTTCATAGTGATAAAAAAAACTTTTACTACTAATTTGACAGTTTGAATCCAGATTGACAGAAGATATTTTCTCTTACTCTTTCACTCCTGCATGTTTTCATATCGCCGTCTCGTTTTATTCGAAACGTCAGTTAAGGATTGCAATTCTAGTGGTTTTAGGTCTAAGAGTCTGAGGATTCATATTAGTCAAGTAAACGCAGCGCCATCTGCATTTAACTTTGCGTTTTCTCTCCCCATTTTGTATTGTATAAAAAAAATAAACTCGACGGCTTCCAGCCAAAAAGATCTAAGCGACATTTAAGTAATTTTACAGGAGAACAAGTTTAAAAAAAGCAAAGTTTTGTACGTAAAACACATAATCTCTGCCACGTAAGCGACATCAAAGTCCGTCATACACCTATGAAATCTAGACCAATCGACGTAGAAAAAAAAGGTGATTCAAACTGCATACTTAACTCGTTTTGCGCAAAAATGTCGCTTAGGCCTTTTTGGCTGGAAGCCGTCGAAATACAAACATTCCATAATATTACAATTAATGTTTGTATGATTTTAGATAATTAACACAGGACCGAGTCTATGAATGGAGGATTTTATATGAGCGTTATTTTTTTCTAAAGATTTTCATCCCTATTTCTGTCATTAACGTCGTATACCTGGAAGTAGTCTGTTTATTAATTCGTTTTCTTCAAAAACTTCCGCGTTAGTTCGTAAATACCTCTTCACTGCAGGAAGAGTTAAAAATTAAGAAACATAATAATAATAATTTATTTTTTTAAAGTAACCAAGCCTCACAAATGTTAGTAGTACACAATAAGACAAAAATATAACAATAATGACAGAAATATGGACGTAATCTGTCAAATCAACGTCATATGAATTTCCCCATTGACGGGCGTGTTCTGTTAAAACAAGTTAATCATTTTTACTGTTACTTTATTATTTATTTTGTACTTTTATTACATTACAGGGAATATAGAGCAAGTGGCAGTGCTAGGTACTTATTATGGGTTTGTCCCCATAGCGTCGGTGATATTCTGGAACCGCGGAACTAATAGTATTTAAAACCGCGTAAGGTACATGCGTGAATTTTACAGGAACGCTGAAAAACATAATATTTGCTAAACCACAGTACTTTCTATTGTTCAAACTTTTAAATTGTAAAAAAAAATACACTTCACGCCTTTTAATCCCAAATCGGGGTAGGCAGAGAGTGTTCACCGAGCGTATTTAACCCAACGTGACAGGGGGTGAGCCCATCGCCGTTATAGGGTTCACACACCTTGTGGTGTGCGGGTTTCATCACGATATTGTTCTTCACCGTACGAGCGTTGCGTTGCGTACATAGGCTCTGAAAAAGAGTCCATTGGTACACGTCCAGTAGCCGGACTCGAACCCGGGACCTCCCGGTTACAAGTCAAGTATCCGACCAACTGGACTACAGACGCTCTGATAATATTCTTCCTGGTAGTGTAGGCATTGACTTACGTTAAATATGTATTAATTAATTAGTAGATCTCGATTCTTCTAGTTTTGTAAATACGCGGTTTTATTATTTATTTATTAATATATTTCAAAAAACCTTATGCTATCATGACAGGTAAAACCCAATGCGATAGGGTAGGCATATTTACATACAATCAAATATTTATAAATAAATAACGCTTCACGCCTTTAAACCCAAAGAGGGGTTATATCAAATATTTAGGTATACATATTAAAAATAGAAGAAAAAAAAAAGAAAAGTAATTTAAAAAAGAAATAACAATTAGTTCAATAAAATAAAATTATAAAACAATGAAATAAAACTAAGTCAACAACATTTTATAAGTGATAGCAAATAATGCAGCCTTTGTGAATTCAGTCAGTGTAACCGAGTATAGGTCTATACAATGATCTAGGTAGTTTAGGACGCGAATGGCATGCAATGTAAGCGGAGCATACCGGAGGAGAGAGGTGCGCGAGCGTGGCTCCGCGAGAAGCTGCGGCCGCCTCCTTCGTGCCTTTTAAACACTGTCAGTTCCGCGGTTTAAGAATATCACCGATGATAATATGTTCTATACAAGTATCTCTCTCACACTTTTCCTAAAGAAGGAAAAAGACGGACAAACTACTAAAAATAAAATAAATACCTACACTTCACGCCTTTAATCCGAAAGCGGAGTACCTACCTGCTAACCAAACGGCCATAGTTCAGGCGCGCGTATTTAACCCAACGTGACAGGGATTGAGCCCATCGCCGTTATAGCGTTCACACACCATGTGGTGTGCGGGTTTCATCACAATGTTGTCCTTCACGTCCAGTAGCCGCACTCGAACCCGCGACCTCCGGTTTGTAAGTCCAATATCCGACCAACTGGACTACAGACGCTCTCAACTTACAGAAAAAAAACACTGTTTTTCAATAACTTCTTCTCTTATTCTATACAACACTAGCAAACACGGCGAACTCCGTTTCTCCACCAGATGGCTTCGTTTCGTTTTCCAGCTTTTCTGTTGAAATTTTTCTTAAATTTTCTTTGCTATAAACCTTACGGAGCCTTTCCACCGAATGCAAAACCGTGGAAATCGGTTCGTGCGTTCTGGAGTTATAGCGTCAGGGAGGAAAACCCGACTTATTTTTATTCTATACAACATATAGGGAGTAGTACATGTAGGGAGGGGGAATGGGAGGTTTTCTGACAAGTGATTTATTGAAGTTCTAAGAAATGTCCACAGATGGCACTACCTAGACTGGGTTGTCATTTTATAGTTTAATTTTCTGTTGACAATTCTCATATGAGTTTCTCCTTGAGATCATGTCTGATCAGCGCCATCTGTGAGACGTTTTGGAACTACTTTTGACATATTTCAGAAAGTCAGAAAACCTCTCATTACCCTTTATTATACCTCAAAACAGTGGGTTCATTATTGGCACCAAATACCAATGTGTATGTTAGGTTTTCTGACAGGGGACTCATTGCAGTTCTAAGAAATGCCCATAGATGGCACCACCTAGACAGGTACTAAGTCGAAGTCTTTTTTTAATGACAATCTATTAGCTTGTGCTAATAATTTTTCCGAATAAGTAGATGTGCAAAGTGGTAAAAATCGTCGTCAATTGTCAAAGTCTCATTGAAACGTGAGGGTGGACCATCACATTTTACTATCAAAATTACAGTTTATACCCAGAAGTACACTCAAATTCCATACATATCGCTTAGAAAGAGAAAGGCTGAGGGTGGGACGCAGCTTGCAAGTCTACTTGTGTACGTATTAATGGGGAATTTTCAAACTCCGAAATTTTCTTAACTAGATGTCGCTAGTAGTTATCCAGGGGGACTTCTGCCAGTTATATTTAAATACGTTTTTTATTATTTGGGTGAGTTATTTAGACTTCAGACACTTTTTTAACATGTAGGTAAACAACAAAAAGAAAATCACTATCGCCTACAATACGGACTGCTTGAAGCTCAGTAATTTCGTTGACATTTGTCCCCCTAATACAACTAGCGCCATCTGTCATAACTATGAGAAACCGGGGCTCTGAAAATTCCCCGTTATTAGTATTTTAGTGCCAAGTAAACACGCAATGGCACACAAGCAAATAACCGGACGAAACGATCAAATGGCCGATCATAACGGGGAAGCCAATCTTCAGGAACTGCATGAAGGTTATCTTGTATCCGTGCTGCTCGGCGACTCCTACGCACACCACGTTCGCGCTCGCGCCGATCAGTGTCGCGTTGCCTGTGGGCATTAATATATTGTAAGTCCTATGTAAAAATAATTATACTGCCTGTAAAAGTATTCAGAGAAATGGTCTTAGAAACGTTGTTGGGCTCGTAAGTATGAACAATTTTTACTATGGCGACAATGCCGGAAAATAAAAATCAATCCCGCTTTTGAGGCAAGAATTTTTTTTTCGTTTCCCCGCAATGTCCCCATAGTAAAAGTTGTTCAATATGGCATGTCCTGTTGTTTTGGCAGTGGAAATGTGACAGTTTGGTCCCAGAAGTACCTACATAGTACAATACCCTGCTGCGCCGTAAAGAACAAAAGATAAACATCCCTTGCTCTTTCACTCCTGCATGTTCATCATATTGTTGTCCCGTTTTATTCTAAACGTCAGTTTCCTCAGACCAAAAACAACTTTACTTGCAATCCCAAGTTGACGTATAGATTAAACGAGATAATGACGTATAGATTAAACAATATGGTCGACATGAATGAGTAAAAGAGTTTCAAATATTTTCTGTCCCTTACTGCGTAGCGGGGTATTTGTGGATCTGCCCAGCAGTTCCGGCCATAACAATAGGACTGAGGTTTTCCATTGCCTGTCGTAAAAGGCTAGTGGGCGGACGTAGGAGCTGTGGCACGCGGGGAGCGGGCCCTCAACACGGCCCCTGAGTGGCGACGGCGGTAGCGTGGTGACCCTGTTACCGCCGTACGACATCGTGCGCTGGGGGTGCGTAGATCGCCCCCATTTCGGTGACGGTCCGCGAGGGCCTAGCGCGGCTGGGGCCACCCTTGGACGTAGTGGCTCAGGCTGTTCCGGGGGCCCGTAGGGTTTAGTGGGTATGAGTCCCACATATTCCCGCCGCTGTCCCCGTTAGCGGTGGGGTATCCACAACGGGTTTCCCCACAATAAAAAGGGATTTGTGGAATCAAACTGTCAAATTGGTAGTGAAAGTGACAGTTTGGGTCCAGAACTACATCTAATTACAAACATTTTGCAAATAAAGGAAAAGCGACAGACTGACGTCTAGATGGGTTTGGTTTGTGTTCCAAGGTTAGGTAGTCAAGCGTTCATAGTTCTGTCATTAATGTCATATTTTTGTATGAGAGTACGGCATTCGCAGTGGCGTGCACACCATATAGGCAAAAAGACTCTGCCTACCTTAGTATTTTGGTTACCCGACCTAATAGTAGAGTTATTGCTAGATCCTTGTTTGTTGTACTCACGACATAGGCTAACGAAGGTCCTGTGTTTTGTGGCTTAGTAGATAGGTACGTGCCTATATTTCGTAAAGACAAGTTACCTATACATAGGTGTCAATCCTTGGGGATTACTGCCTACCTTGTCGTAAAAGCCAGTGCACGCCACTGCGAGTCACACATAACCCCGCCGCTGTCCCCGTTAGCGATTTCACCACGATAAAAAAGGGTATTTGTGGATCCAAACTGTCAAATTGGTAGTAAAAGTGTCACCTTTACGTCTTTTGGATCGTTGGATACGTTTGGATCCAGAACTACATCAATTTCATACATTTTAGAAAGTGTTACGCGGCTTGTAAGTCTAGATGGGTTTGGTCTGAGTCCCAAGGTAGTTTAGCGTTCATACTTCTGTCATTAATGTCATAATTTTGTACGAGAGTACGGCATTAGGGATTACAAACATTAATTTACGTAGGTATACCTACATACCTCCAAGACAAGCTCCCAGTGATAGAGCCCACACGAGCGGGGCTAGAGGCAGCTGCAGCGTCGGGTTGGAGCCCAGCTTGGTGACCACGCGTATCATCATTGTGGTCAGCGGTATGTTGTCCACGAACGCTGAACATATGCCCGACACCTGGGTGTAGATTCGAGAAAAATTCAGGAATGAACGATCAATAACATAAAAGAAAAATGAACCGTCGAACCAACTAGTAAAATATTAAGAATCTTGTGGTTTTCTCATGGTAGGAAATGGGATGGCATATTTTAAGGTGAAAAACATAAAAAAAGAAATAAACACATGTTTTTAGCCGAAGAAAACGAACCGGAGGTGGTTCTCAAGTCAACGCCTAAGGTACAAGGTGGAAATGATATAATCGATTATTTCTAAACTAAACCAGAATATTTCCACACTATACACCAGATTATTTCTGAACTAAACCAGATTATTTCTGAACTATACCAGATTATTTCTGAACTATACCAGATAATTTCTGAACTATACCAGATTATTTCTGAACTAAACCAGATTATTTCTGAACTATACCAGATTATTTCGAACTAAACCAAATTATTTCTGAACTATACCAAATTATTTCTGAACTATACCAGATTATTTCTGAACTAAACCAGATTATTTTTGAACTATACCAGACCATTTCTGAACTAAACCAGATTATTTCTTAACTATACCAGATCATTTCTAAACTATACAAGGTATCGTCAAACTGTGTACTGACCCTGAAAGTGCTTCACGAGCTTCACAGGAATCTTAATGGTGGGTTTGAGCATATTGAGAGATATTGATTTTTTTTAAATAAATTTCCCCGCATTGTCGCCATAGTAAAAGTCGTTCATATTGACACGAGCCCAACAACGTTTCTAAGACCATTGCTCGGGGTCCTTTTACACTCTGTACTGTGTGTTCATTTTCCCGCATTGTCGCCATAGTAAAAGTTGTTCATATTGACACGAGCCCAACAACGTTTCTAAGACCATTGCTCGGGTCCTTTTACACTCTGTACTGTGTGTTCATTTCCCCGCATTGTCGCCATAGTAAAAGTCGTTCATATTGACACGAGCCCAACAACGTTTCCAAAACGATTGCTCGGGGTCCCAGTACGGTCGAATTGAACGACTCCTTTTTTTAATTCTCTTAAAAATGTATAATTACAATCTTATGTGCCAAAGTGATTCTTAAAAACTAAAAGTACTTACCCACAACGTGAGCATTATGGCGACGGCGAGCCGCCCGTTCTCATCCACTGCTAGGATCACGCCCTCCGTCATCTCGCCAATGAAATCTATCAGACCCAATTTCGCTAGAGCCTGAAAATAAATTATGGTCCTGGTTATTAATTTTACAGTTTGGATCCAGAATTACATTACACCTAAAATATTCTGTAAAAAAACTAGCCAAGTGTCGATGGAGCTGCTTGCTCATCTCTAAAAAGTAATGAAATCTAGACAAAATCGTGCCAAGTCTTAGAAGTCTATGAAGAAATCACAGTAAGGAACTTTTACTATTATATATACTCAATTATTTATTGCTTACTATTTATTTATATAACTATAATAATGAAGAAATCGCAGTAAGGAACCTTAGACTTGGCACGATTTTGTCTAGATTTCATTACTTTTTGGAGATGAGCAAGCAGCTCCATCGAGACTTGGCTAGTTTTTTTTACAGAATATTTTGTCTATATTTTGTGTTGTGTGACTTGGCCGTTGAAGGGTACTCAAGGGCACAAAACCAGGTGCTCCGTGACAATATTATACCAATCTGTCGGCAGAACCGCTACCCATTGACGATGAAAAATTGCCAATTGTACAACGTTGATTGAATTTCATTTCATTTCATTTCCTTCAACGGCCAAGTCACACAACACTAACTATAATAATAAAGAAATTACGATACTACCTACTACGATCACAACCCGCCTGCCAAGCGTGCCGATTATTGACATATTCCCCCAAATAACTGATATCGTTGGGGGAGGCCCTCGTCGAGCAGTGGACGTTACGTGGCCGATGATGGCATAACAAGAACTTTAGTAGTAGAGTATGTAAGTATATGTAACAGGTACGCTATATTATGCACCACTGTGTAACCATATTGAGAAAGACAATAAAAAAAATACACTTCACGCCTTTTAATCCCAAAGCGGGATAGGCAGAGGCACTTGCTAAAGCAAATGCCCACGGTACACCAAGCGTATTTAACCAACGTGACAGGGGGTGAGCCCATCGCCGTTATAGGGTTCACACACCTTGTGATGTGCGAATTTCATCACGATGTTGCCCTTCACCGTACGAGCGTTGCGTTGCGTACATAGACTCTGAAAAAGAGTCCCATTGGTACACGTCCAGCAGCCGGACTCGA